>JAVSBS010005820.1:0-21420 GCA_033124195.1 Coracias cyanogaster | reverse complement strand
TGACTCTCTGATTACTTGCTTTTGCAACCCATTGCTGTGCTAATTGTTGTTCATTTGCTTTGATATACATATATATATATATAGTAAAGAACTGTTATTCCTATTTCCTATATCCTTTCCTGAGAGCCCTTGATTTACAATCATTTGTGGGGGAGAGGGGTTACAATTTCCCATCCCAAGGGGGATTCTTGCCTCCCTAACAAACACCTGTCCTTCAAACCAGGACAAACAGATATTCAGATACCATATTTGAGGCGATACCAGCTAGGGAGAGATTGTATAGTCTACTTCAGATTTTCTCTGTTTATCATTCTCAGCTACTTAATACCTCAAGTTTTAAGATCCTGCTGTCAAGAAGGAGGTTGGCACAGTTGTTTACAGGGCAGTAAAGAATTTTCAAATTATTATGTAAATATACATATTTATAATTCCTAAGAGTGTAGCATTACAGATTTGGGAATACTCAGGTTTCAAGTTGTCATTTTCTTGTTACACAGCTTTGTATTTAGTAAGCTAAGCTTATGATTTCTATTTTTTATAGACCACTATGTTCTTAAATCACATACATTTAGAAATTTTGGCACCATTAAGTAAATAACTGCAGAATGTTAAATTGAAGTAGTATGCTGTGTTATTGGAGATCAAGCAGTGAATCTTTCTTTTCAATTGGTTGCCTATTTGAGAACTACTGATAAAAATCTCAAAATATTTTTTTTCAGCTTCTTTTGCTTGTATCAGATGTTGATAAATTAGAAAATACTGTGATGTTAGAAGTTCTGACAGAGTTGATGTTTGTCAAAGTGAAGTATTCAAGTTGGATTTGGCAGCAACCCGGGAATACACATAATGAAAAAACTACATATGATTCCTGAATGTGAAGTCCTAGAGAGCAATTTTAAGGATGTGGAAGTAAAACATGTCATACCAAAAGCAGGTCAGGCCCCATAGCTAAAAACTATGGACAGCTGCAGATTTAGTTTACAAATATAGAAAAGTCCTTTGCAAATGTCTAGAAGCAGAATACAGTCCTTAGCAGTGTCTAGAAGCAGAAGATTAAGGAAAAAGATATCAGTGGAGCAAACATATCGTAATTTGTTTCTTCCTGTAACCTTACAGTCTCCAACATCTGCAACTCAAGGACTTTCTGATCCACCAATGGCTTTTGGGGCTTAATAAGCTTTAAAAAATTTTTCTCCTGGGAACTGGTTTAGTAATTCCTTAAATTCAAGTCAGCTTTAGCATCTTCAGCCTTCTGTTGGCATAGAATCATTCAGGTTAGAAAAGACCTCTAGGATCATCGAGTCCAACCTTCATCCCAACATCTTCCTGACCCCTAGACCATTTTCTGAAGCATCACATCTACTCATTTTTTTAACACCTCCAGGGATGGTGATTCCACCACTTCCCTAGGCAGCCTGTTTCAATGCCTAGCCACTCCAGTGCCTAACTACTGGGAGTAGAAATGTGTCCTTCTCCTTGTGCTGCAGCTACCACCTTCTAACTTTATCCCAGGCTTCCCCAGCTTTTTTTGGTGGATGATACAATGTGTATTTAAACACTTTTCACTCATGGCGTCACTTATGACTGTGTAGATCTTTGAAAAATACTGCACCCTTGAACTACTTACGTTTTCTTTTGTAGGAGTGTGACTGACCAGCTCCTTGTTCTACTGGTTTGGTCTTTGTATCTTGCTTTGAAGTCCATAATCTGGCAGAGTGATATGTGCATCTCTCCTTGCCAGTTGCTTTTCTTTGTCTACTCTCATTAAAGGTAATTTGGTGCAAAGTGTGGTCTACCCACAAAAGACTGATTTGATTTATGACAAAATAGAAATCTATCTTAATTATGAATTAACTGCTTTGTAGCTTTGAGGCGGACTGATGCTACACATACAGTTTTAAAACTAGTTCTGGAACTAAATAGGATTTGTATTTTGAATTCTCTGGAGTAATTCTTACATAGAATGTGAAACCGGAGTGTCTTATATACATCTGTTTATGTTTAGAATTGTCTCAGGAGTTTTCAGGCATGTTTATTCCCCCTTCTTAGCCCCACTTTATTAAACAACTATTTGAGAACAGCCTTAGAATACTTGTTTTCTTCTGCTAGCTTATGTGAGTATGACCATATCAATTACTTATCCATGTAAAATTATAAAAGTTATTTGTAGACAGACTTTTATGATGAAAGAAGACCTTTGGCTTACTTCTATCATCATAAATTTGAAATATTCCAGCCCCAAGATCTGAGATTGTAACAATTATTCAGGTGAAACTGGAACTTTAATACAATTTTTATTTAAAAAATTCATTGCTGTATAATGCATTAACTGTCTTGCTTGAATAAAATTGTTCCCATCAAGTGGGAGTTGGGAATGTGATTTTTTTATAGATAGCATGCAGCACTGACTTCAAATAATTCTGTCACAAAAGGGGCAAGATCATAGAATCATGGAATAGTTGTGGTTCAAAGGGACCTCTGGAGCTCAGTACAGGGTCAAACTAGATCAAGTTGCTTAGTGCCTTGTCCACTCAAGTCTTAAGTATCTCCAGGAATCCCTGAACAAAATTAAATTTCTGTTCCTCAAACAGCACTGTACTTCTTTTATTTGTCCTATTCACTCAGGATCTTATGGTCACTTTTGCAGGAGCTGCATCTGACTTTCACATTCCTGACACATCCCTTAGTCCCCAAGACTTGGTTAAACAGAGTTATTGTCTTAACCTATGGCATAAGATTTATATGCTGTGTTACAGAACAGTAATTGTGTTCTTTTATGGTGCAACATTATGCACTTTCCACTTTCAGTGAAATGAGTTTTAGCATGCTTTCTGTGTAGATGTGAAACTACACAGACATAAAAGAGGTCTTGAGATTATACCGGCTGTGCAGGCAAAGATACTGTAGGAGTTTGGAGCCCTATTTACTTTCATAGCAACCCATTATACTTACCATTATTTTTTAACCAAGGCAGTACATATGGACCGTTGTGAGCTTTGATCATAAACTTTACAGTTCTTTTAAGGACTTAATTAACATAACAGATTATTGCAAAAAGTTTGGTTCCCATGTATTTAAATGTACGTGTTTTAAGTACTTTGCCGTCAACTCAAAATCAGCTACTTTTTACTGTAGCTCTCAAGACACATAGTTTTTCTAAAATATCAGTGAACAAAGAAATGTAGGATAGAGAGCAGCTGTTTGAAAGAATAGCAAGATATTAGTAAAAAACACCTCTTAAATTTTAAAATGCATCCTTGATTACTGATATCTTCAATTTATTGTACATTCATTTGAGATAATTAAAAGCACATAAAGAAGATTTTGAAACAGGAAACAATCATGTTTCTGTTGAAATATTTTTTATATCATCTCATTTTTCTTGTGATTACATTACACAAATTTATACTGCTTTGGGTAGAACTGAAAAATACTGGGTATGAAATCTATTTTAAATATTTCTGTTCAGGTTTTCTCAAAGTTTATTTAGAACTACAGCACATGAAATTTCAGTGAAGTGAAGATGTTTCAGACTCAATGAGCTTTGTCCCCATTTCTTGTATTTGTCAATTTGGTAGCATAAAAAAAGCCTATTTGTGGGATTTCAAACTATTTTCACACTGTGTAACCTGCTGGAGGCTTCATCTTGGACTCATAGCAGAACTTCCTCTAGGATGAGACTTGCATTCAGGTTGTTCCAGTGGTATAGAGTCATATAATGGTTTATGTTGGAAGGGACCTTTAAAGGTCATCTAGTCCTATCCCCCTGCCATGGGCTGGGACATCTTTAACTAAATCAGGTTTTTCAGAGCCCAGTCCAATGAGACCTTGAATGTTTTCAGGGATGGGGCATCTACCACCTCTGGGCAACCTGTTCCAGTGTTTCACCACTCTCACTGTAAAAAATTTCTTTCTTATATCTAGTCTAAATCTACCTTCTTGTAGTTTAAAACCATTACTTCTTGTCCTATTGCTACAGGCACTATTAAAATTTCTGTCCGCACAGAGAATTGCTTTAAAGTAGCAGCACCACAATACTCAATAAATTTATTAAAACTGCTGTAAATACTTCAGAAACTGAACAAAATTTGTTTCCTTTACAGAAAAAATGAAAATCTGAAGGTGACATTTGTCCCCAAATCACAATGTCTATCAATCTCTGTGGCTTTAATATGAGTAAAATAGCTAAATTTCCTATAACTTGTATGAAAGTTTTCTAGCTTTGAGGGTAACAGCAAATTTGGGAAGCAGTAATGAACTCCAGCAAAACAGTTATTTTGTAAGGGTCTCTGAATAAAGGCTCATGACAGTCTTCATTGATTTAACAATGTGCGACACTAAACAAAACCAGCATGACTCATACATTTTTTACATTTCTGGGTTTAAATTCCAGCATTCAAAGAATAATTAATGTCAGGCAGTTGCCCAAGCAAGCCTACACTCTACAGTAAATAACACTTTCTTATTAGTGTGGATGTGGTTTGGAGACTGAATATCTGATTAACATGCGTAGCAGAAGTTGAGGTTAAACTTCATGAACTGTATAAACCCATGCATTGTGTAACCGGCTTTCTTTTAATATTACATGTATCATGTCCATACACAGTCCATATATTGTGCTGCCATTTGCATAGCTACTTCCTAAAGGCCCAGTAATTCTGTGAAGAAAGTGCCGAGTCAGTCATATTGTCTCAGTTTGCAGTAATCCTTGCAGAAATGCTGTGTGGTCCTTCAGGCTGTTCAGATTCAGTCATTGGAAACCTCATTCAGGCAAGCCAAAGAGGGTGCCTATGCTGCAGAGGTGCCTCTTCGTGTACCCAGGGCAATTAAGGTCTGATTCGAAAAGCTGGTATCAATGCTGGGGATACTGGCTGTATAGCCATATTGCAGTGGCAGGGTACTGCCATCTGCTGTAGGTGATGTTGCCCAGAATTCTTCTAAAAAAGATACAAGTTCTGTTTTTTTTTTTTTTCCCTAGGACTCCTTCATGTCAAAGCACAGTCTCCTTTTCTTTCACCAAATTGTTGGACTGAACTCTTGGAAGGGAGAATATAGTTGTCCCATGTTGTCTTTTCTCTTACACACCCTTGATTTATGCATTCAGGGTTGTCTTTGGGAATACTCTTTTCTCAGTTTCAGAAATTGATGCTTATTTTAGAAGATGGTAAGATCTGCAGTGCATATGTGGAACTCCAATAGACTGTCTTTTACTTTTGCCTTCTGGACTTTCTTCAGCTGTTACTGGTTATTCCTGTTCATTGGGAAAAACATGACACTAATGAGATGTAATTGTTGTTGGATTTATGGACCCCTGTAAGAGGAGTATGCTGGGAGACCAAACACCAGGCAAGTATCAAAATCTCAGAAAGCACCTGTTCTCAACTACTAGGCAATCACTAGGTTAAAACCTAAGAATCAAGCACTGATAACTGTATTGGTCAAGCTTTTGGTGTGTGATACTATGAGTCTCATGTTGCATTGTTAGCCCTGATGGACACAGATTTTAATCTCTGAGAGTGAGCTGACTGGGCTCAACAGCACCGTGAATCAGGAAGCCAAAACCATCTTCCCCAAGCTCCATTGCGTATCTCTGGTGTTTATGTACGGGTTTCCATAATCCAATGAATTATTTCCCCTTTCCATATGTGAGAACCAATCTGTTCTAGCTTGTTCAGATGGATGCTTTTTTATTCTGCTGTTTTAAGGCTGCTATGTATTTGTAGGTTGGTTGCTCATCATCTGTTTCATTTGTGTAGTTTCCAGCAAGATGATACTATGTTCACTGTACTATTTTTTAAGAGTGCCATGTGAACAACAGAGATTAAAATCAAACCCTACATTATGACTACAAAATATATACATGTTTTTAAGTAGTTAAATGATGGGCACAATCTGTGGTATGATCCAACAAAAAGATGCACAGATTTCTGAAGACATTCATAAGCTATTACTTAAGAAAAAATGTAACTAAAATATAAACCGAAGTCTCTTCTTATTTCTTTTTTATTCACTGTACTACAGTCAATTTTTAATGATTGCTTTTAAAGAGAGATTCTGATCATAGTGTTATTTTTATTATTTATAATCAGAGATCTATATTCACAGATGCAAGTTGTTTCATAAATTCCTTTGGAGTCTGGGTCATTTATTGCCAGACATTACAAAAGCAGCATATGCCAATCATTTTCAGTAAGTTAGTTATCCTATGTCATCATTAATTGTGTTTTGAGGTACATATGCATGGTCCTTGCTGGTAGCCAAAACACAGAAACTTATTATGTTAAACATATCAACTATATTAAACATTTTTGCAGATAACAATGTGCAGAACTGTAATATTGATAAAAATACGAATTCAGTATCTAGCTAAAATTTGTTCTAATATTGTGAGCAGTTATAATTTCATTTATTTGCCATATGAAGAATTACATCTGGTGTGATGAGTTTTGGACATCGAGAAGGAAAAGTAGAAACTTTTTTTCAATGTAAGAAAACTGTATAGCATATATGTTATCTGCAAAAATTACATTATTAACAGTAGGAGCATTCCAAGAGAAATACATATATATATAAAAAAATACATAAACAGAAGCAACAAATAAAACTTCTTTTTTCTTCTTCCCCACCTCTTGAGCATACCAGGTCACAGTATTGGTACCAATACAGGGGAATAGAAATGGAGGTTTTAAAAAGTGCTTGAGTCATGGTGATATGTCATCAGGTAATGTGACCAACTACCACATGCTTCTTGCTGTTCATAAAATTTCAAAATTGACCTCATCACTGATGAATGGTAAAAAGTAGACTGGTTGTGAAATGAGGAATAGACTGATCTGTCCCGAAGGAAGGGAATGGCAATGACAAAGAGCCAGGGCTACCACAACCTCAAGTAATGGTGGTGCCACACTCACAGCTCATCCTGTGGAGCCTGTTGTTGACAGACTAGAAGGCTGCCATACGTGTAAATTTGAATTTGTCAAAGGAAATACAAGTTGTCTTTGAGTGTCCTAATTTCCTACTACTTCACTATGTCTTTATGTTCTGCTATTTCCTTTCAAATACTGTCCTCTTGTGCTTTTTCTTTCAATACTTCCCTTTCAATGTCTTGAAATTTTACATACAGGCAAAGGCCTCTCCAGCAGACTACTACTTTTTAGTAGTAGTTCAAGTGGAAATTGTGATTTCAGACAAGTTAGTTGGGGTTCTTTTTATATAAAAATTAATTACTTGCATATAGATAATGAACTATATATCTTGCATAGAATTTTTAAGCCAAACAGTGGACTGTATTGGAAATGTATCCTTTATGTTAGCTGTTTAGTTTCTATAGGTGGATTTTCAGTCTCTGTAAAGTTATGCTTGACTTCTCCAGATGGGAAAAAGGTGGAAAAACCCATTTTAAACTCCTACCTAAGCTCAAGCAGAGCAGGTATACTTGCTCTTTTAAGCACGTCATTTAAATTAATATTTCACTTGCTGCAAACAAGTTTGTTGGGAATAAGTACTGTGGGTGTAGAGGAACTCCCAGAACAGTTCTTGGTTGCAATATACATGCAGTAAAATCCTCCTGCTCAGCTGAGCTTTGACATAGGACAAGAACAAACATAGTCCCCCAGGCACTTAAGTTAATGGAACGATCTCCACTCTGAATAAATAAATACTGGCTTTTCCTTTTCACCAAGTGAAAATGGTCACCAGCCAGCTCAGATGTGGTTGCATAGATTTTACCACTGCTACAGCTTTAAATCATAGTATTGAAGACAAGTATATACCTGATTTAACTAGTCCATGCAGCAAGATGACAGAGAGTGACTGTGTGCATGTACCAGAAAATGCAATGAGTTTGACTAAATGTTTGTGACCCTTTAGAAAGGAGGATGAGTCATCTACTTGTATGTCAGTTCTGAAGGTGCGGTTGAGTCAATGAAAGTATGTTTGAAAAAAATGTTTGAAAGCAGCGCTACATCAGATGCACTAAGAGTTTGTTTTTGATTCAGCTGCCAAAATATGTTTGTTCTTGAGGATGACTTCTCACTCGTAAAGACTGAATACATAATTTCATTACTTCTTTTCAGCATGAAACTGCTCTTCCCTTTCAGCATTCTTTTGTCTTTTTTGTTAAAATCAAAATAGTGGTCAGGTGTTTTCTAATTAAGAAATGCTAATGAAATACAAAAAAATTATACGAGTTAGTGGGAATAAAAGCATGATAAGAAACACCAGAACTTTAGCTTTTTACTCTTCCTCCACAGACAAAGTCATCTTGGGCTGACTTGCTACAATGACTTAGATCTATCAGTTGTCCAAGTTAGGGTACTTTCTCTGACACTTGTCAAAATATTGTATTGATCCGTATAACTAGACATTTTCCTTATATCAGAAAGGTATCTAAAGCAGTAAAAATGGAAAATTTAGACTGCAAAAGTAGGAACATTAGCTTTAATGGTCGGAATTCCCCATGTGGTCAATGCTGACAAAGCCAGTTCTTGGGTAATTCAGCTAGGCATTTCACTGATGGTTTGTGACCCTAAGGGGAGACCTAACTTTACTATAGGCTGAGAAGATCCCTCCTTCTCAGTGGCTTATCACAAGCTAGTCCCTTCTTCAGTACTTCAGGGAAGCTGACTTCCCAAGGGAAGTCAGAATCAGTTGCAACGTTCTACCACTTTGCAATCACAGAAGTGAAGCTGCCATATATGTAAGATACTGTGTGGAGTGAAACTCAGTTTTGTTCTAAAGCTTTTGTCCGAATCACATATGACATTTTCTTCTTTCATATCTTCATCAGTGAAGAACTGATCTAGATTAAGTCTCTTGTACATATGAGATTTGTAATACAAGTTATAGCAACACTTCATAATTAGGGAGTTTGTTCTTTGTTTTCTTATTGATGAAAATTACTGTGGTTTTGTCTTCTTTAATTACAATTGCACCTGTTTAGAAGCTTGACTATTTGTCTGTTACAAGTAAAGATAGTAGTAGAGGTTTGTCTATTCTATTTATTCTCAAAGATGAGACTATGTAGCTGAAGGGCTTCCAAAGTAAAATGTTTGAAGTTTGGCTTATCTATGCACCTCATGTTCTTTTGTGGCCAGGATTTAAGCTCTAAACTAATGAAAAACGTATTGCTGAAGCCTAATCCTCAGTAAAGGGAGAATCCAAACTCACTCAGAAAGGACATCTTTGTATGTGAGGAAATGCGGTACGTGCAACTTTCCGTATCTCGTTGTGTAGATATTAAACTGTTCTCTAAAATTCAGCAGTGAGCCAAAAGATGAAAATTTCATTATCTTTCTCTGCTGTCCAAGATTTTGCACTAATGCTTGTGATTTTAATCAACTGAAGATATTTCCTTTCTTCTGTTTTCTAATTACCACATATGGAAAAATAAATTACTTGATTAACAGTTGTTCAATGAAACAATCTGCTGTGAAACTGATGCTTCCTCAAATGAGAATTTTAGCCAAAACTGTTGTATTTGGCATCTGCTAAGATACAGTTTGTGCTTCTCCACTGGAAAGTGGGCAGGCTCTCTTCCTTTCAAAACCCTGCATTTTCACCTTTGCAGCTCCAACTGTTTAAAAATGCTGTTATAAAACTGTACGCACTATAAAAACAATACCTACACACTATTAAATAAGAAAAAATATGAGTATTCTGAAATATGTAGATATAATTAACATTCCATTTTTTATTGAAAGCTACATCTGAGATATCACTATAAATAAAATTATTTGTTAGTTTATGGTATTTTTCTTCCTTTTATGTTTCTTAGCAGAGGTGGGAAGCATAATTATATGCATATTTGCAACAAAGAAGCTCATTGCAGTGAATTACTAGATTGCATGAAGCTAGCTGTACTGTCAAAAGAAGTGCCCCTATCCTTGACTCTGAATTCATGAGTCATTCTTCAAACCTTGTAGGAACTTGCTGACTCTGTATTCACACCCACTTCCAGAAGGTTTATTTTGATCCCATTGCCAGTCATCCAGTCCCTAATGACCTTCAACAGCAATGTACTGCAAAATAAGAAATGCTTCAGGGACATTAACTGGCTAGATTAAACTGGTGAAAAGAGATAGCTACCAGCTTTATTTTGTGTATCCTTGTAAGCTTTGCATTGTTTAAAAGAGAAGCATCTGATGCCAACTGCTTACCAAATAGAAGATTTGTGTAATAATTACTGAGCAAATTAGCATAGATGTATTTAGTGAGCATCAGCTTAAAATTTTTTGAAACCGGTTAGGTTTTTTATAAGTTTTGATGAGAGACATGTTTTTAATAAACAAGTTGATCTGTTGAATGGTTATGTTACTAACTCACGTTCCTGCTCAGATTGGTAATAGAACTGAAAACTAAAAAAGAGCACTTCAAAATCCTAAGAAATGTGAATTATCTGGGTGGGCAGCATAGCTTTCATGGTTCAAGTGAAGGGTGGAATAATCCTCAAATCTTTGTTCCCATCTGTGAGCTGCTTTGGTCATTTTTTTACCCGATTTGTATCTCAGTTAAAGCTGTGCTGGAATTGCAATAGCCATAACCTTTCAGTAAAAAACCCCCACCTTTTCCATTGATCCAGTCACAGAGGCAATAACCTGACTTGTTTCAGATTTTGAAGAGGCATATATGCTTATATACGAAATATTTGAACCATATATCAAATAATAAGGTTCTATTTATTTATTTGTTAACAGATATCTGGTTACATTAAAACCTGCAACACTCAGGTTTGAGTATCCAGAGATGGCTATACTCTCCCTGTGAGATCAGAACTGGGCCATTAAATTTTTTCCTAAAAAATTTTTCATGCTTTGATTTGCATGTTTATGGTCTGCACACAGTGAGCAATATCACTTGTTTATAAGATATTTTCTTCTATGGGAATAGTTAACATTTTGAAAAGTAATATTATAATTACTGAAATTATATTTTCATTTCAGCAATTGACATTATGGATTATATAACTTATTGAAATATTGTATATTGTAGTGCTATTAAAAAACTACTGTTGATATATTTATGTTTTTCCTGCTCTAATCGGAGACTGTATTGGTAGGTTTTATTTTGTTGTTCTAAACAAATGTTCAGGTTTTTAATACTATCTTGCCATTACAGTTAATATCAGCTCTTAATCTAGTTTCATTCTTCTGAAAAATATGATACATTGAATCTGGAAAAAATAATGGTTAGTGATGTGATTAATTTAAAAATCTCATTTTCAAATTGCATTAATAGGTTAGATAGAATGTCTAATTAAAGTGAATTCAAGTTGTATTGAATAACCCTCATAAGGAAATTTTATGTGAAAATAGGATAGATAGTAACTATTTTGACTTGGACTTTTAAAATGCCACGTGGCTAATTAATAAATAATGGTTTCACTTTGCTTTCAGAGCAGAGAAAATAATTCAGCTTCTTGAATTCCAATGATCCCAAGGATGCGAAGCTTTTCAACATAACTTCAGGAAGTTCTGTTATGCATGCTGAAACTTCCAATATATTAATTATCACATAATTAATCTTACAGTAGAATTCAACAAAGGAAAGGTGATTTGGAAGACTCTACAAAAAAAATATTTCATATTGGGTCTCAGAAGGCCTTATATTCTGGCTTCGGAAGAGTATGATAAAGTGTACTGAGGAGATAACATAGACTATCTGTAGAGTCTATACAATAATTGGAATCCGTTAGTAAGACTGTTTTTCACACATTAGCTCTCCCACTTTTTTTGATATCAGGATGTTCTGCACCTCTCTGTCTTTCTTAGATAAGTGCTAGATCTAGAGAGTAAACCAAAGATGAGGTATGAGTCACTATAACAAATTTCTTTGTTCTTTGATTTACATATAATTTAGAAACAAATTTCTGAGAGCTAAGAAAACCAGTGTCTGTCAATATATCTATATTTCTGTTTTGGATAGACATGGCTCCTGCAGATTTTCTAATTTTTTTAATTATTATTTACTTAAAAATGGAAATAACATGGTATTCTTTAGAAACTTAGAGGTGTGTGAGTATCCTTCTCTGTAACGACACTAGAAAAGGAGCGTGTCTCCTTATGCCAAGAGGAAAACATCCTTTCACAAGAACTGAACAGAATTGTCAGGAGGATCTGGTGTCTTTACCTGAACATCAGGGTCTGGATATGAAACTGGCTTCTACTCTGGGAGTATGTGTCCTGTCCCATCAATATGAACTGCGTTCAGGTAATTGTTAAGACTTGTCCGTAGATGCCGCTTTAAGAGTAGAGAAGGGTGTTCTAAGCCTGCTGCAGGCATTGTGATACTTACTTTGTTGAAATACATGGCAAAATTTGCTTCATTGCTTGTGAGACAAGCGTGACATATTTAGGGAAGAGTTTTACACCTTCTTCTCAGTTGTCCAGTAGTAGCAATTTTTAAAATACCAGTGTTCATTAGTTACTCCTCTGTGCAATTCCTTGAAATTTCAAGTTAGACTGCAAAAAAAGGTGTCTGCCACAAAGGGTGGGAAACAGATTGGAGCTCTGACAATAGAGAGGCAAAACATTTTTGCGCTGTTTAACTTCCAGCTGCCTGGTGTAGTTTCATCTGCAGCAGAATGGATGCTTCTGCGTTCTAGCAGGAGAAAAGGATGAAGGGAGGAAGGGTGGCTTGTATGGCTCAAGTTATTGCTCAGCGCTTCCCATGAGTCAGTAAATCTATGACCTAATTAAAGTATGCCCAGTGCATCTTTCTTCCCTTATGACTGGGACAATATCTTTTGCTGCTGTAATAGTAATCCAGCATCAATGAAAGAAAATATCAGTCACTTTCATGGAACTTCCCAGTGGAACTGAGCAAACCAGAAAATGAGGATGTTGGGGAGAGAAATTCAGCCTTTACTATGTTTAGCAGATCAAGAGCAAGTATTAATAATCCCTCTTTTATTAAAACTGACTTTAAAGATCCATTAAGGTTAGCTCAATGGCTTTTCTTTATTATTACACAGGGTGAAGCATCAAATATTTTGACTGCAAGGAAAGGCTGATTCTTTAAAGTCTTACTAAGACTTATTAAGAGTAACATCTGTAAGCCAACCAATATTTTATTTCTTTCTTACTGACGTCTATTCAGCAAAAGTTGCAGATTTGCAAACTGAACTTGTGTCAGTTCCTTGAAAAAGTTACATGAAGACTTGCATCTTTCTAGATTGTAGTTTGTCTTCTCATTTTTTTAGTAATCGATCAGCAGCCTGAGGGCCTGGGCAAACTGCAGGGAACCTCTGGCTCTTTGTTCCACAGCCCAACATGCTGTGGGGACAGCTGGACCACACGACAGCTCCCTTCCAGCCTCTGCGGTCTGAGTTTCCTGCCCCTCCTGGAGGCACAGGTCTTGTCCCAAGATAAGGTCTCAGTTATTTACCAGTCTCAGGAGTCTAAAGGACTTCTGTGGTCACTAGTTTTATTGTATGCTATTTTTTCCTATTTATGCCTAATATAATCTTAAATCTTCAGTCTAGTGTCGTGCCTAACCTTGAATTCTCTGTCTTTACAGTGCCTTTTCTCTTTTAATTTGTTCTCTGTCTCTCTTCAGCTGTTGTTGATAGTTTGGATTGCAAGATTTCCTATATGAGCTGATAAAAATAAGCCAATAATAATGTAAAATACATAAAAAATAGAATCCAACTTGTCTTACTCTAATAATCTTCTTGCAGTTCAGTCTGTCTTCAAATGTAAAGTATGATATAAATGCAAACTTGTCTGCAAAGGAAAATGAAAGGTCTAGATCTCTTTGTCAGCCAAGTTCTTTATGCCCTTTGTAAACTTTCTGAAAAAAAAATGGGAAAATATGTCTATCATATGGCGTTTCTATAAAACAGAAAAAGTATGTGCATGTTACTTTTAAATAATAGCTGTGTTACCGTCTTCTGTTATGTATTTTGTTGGAGTTATTATGGACTCATTGCTTGAAATTTTGAGTGTTTATGAATCTCAGGAAACAGAAGCACATTTCTACCCTTTGTGCTTGTGGGAGAAAATTTAAGTTATGACTTAATCATCTTCCCCTCCTTTCTTTTCCCCTCTGTTCCCAACTCCTTCTCCTTCCTATTTCCTTTCCCTTCAGTCTATTTTCCCTTAGTATAGGATTTACCTATGCTAATTTTTTTTTAAACATAATGTCTGCTAACAGTTATATGCTAATCAGAATTTTTGGAGTTTTGACTCCATGGAATCCTTCCCAAAATATTATCTTCTTCCATAATGTATCTGATGAATGAGCTGATTAAATAATTTGCTTGTTTGATAGGATTTATTTCTTAGATTTACATAGAGAGAATGAGATCTAATACAGAGTCTTTAGAAAGAACACAGGAATGACAATGGAAGTAGACAGTAGTGAGACGAATGGGATGAAGCTTGCTGTTTTAAGATTTTATAATATATTCATGCCAAAAATTTTGCATCTACATTTATCTATCAACACATCTTTTCAGTCTGTTTCCTGATTTCTCCTTTCTTTTCCATCTACTTTTGCCTTTTTAGCTAACATTCTTTGGAATAAGATTGGTTCAGTTGCTGCCTGAGTTTGGAAAATAATTAATACATTTTTAAAATATTATTTCAGTCTAATTAATACTGAGAGCATTCTAGGATATGTATAACGATAGGATGAGGGGCAATTGTTTTAAACTAGAGAACGGTAGATTTAGATTAGACATTAGGAAGAAGTTCTTTACTAAGGGTGGTGGAACACTGGAACAGGTTTCCCAGAGAGGTGGTGTGTAGGAATAGGCATGAGCTTTAGCGACCTTGATGAAACAGCACTCTGCCCTTGAAGGGACAGTAAACAACAAAGAAGAAAGTGTGAGAAACAGATGGCCCTTGAAGGGACAGTAAACAACGAAAGAGAAAGCATGAGAAACATATGTGGATGTTGACTGAGTTTTGAGAAGCTTGTGCTGATAGAGTGGAACCAATGACACTGCTTAATGTCAAACACGAATGCAACGCTTGAACCAATGATAACGATTGTAGCTGTGTGTGCTTGAGCGAAGAGCTATAAAACTAAGGGCTATCGGGTAATAAAGGTCTTTGGTCGGTGGTCTTTGGTCTTTGATCTTTCCATCACCAGAGTCCGTTTTCCCTCAAGCTCCACAGTGGTGGAGACCCCATCCCTAGAGATGTTCAAGGCCAGACTTGATGGGGCTCTGAGCAATCTGGTCTAGTTAGAGATATCCTTGCTGCAGGGGGGTTGGACTAGATGACCTTGGAAGGTCCCTTCCAACCCAATACATTCTATGGTTCTGTGATTCTATGATTCTTTGCATATGCATGTACATATGTCTGTTAGCACATGTGAGTTACTATATGAAGTATTCTAAGTGTGCTTCACAGACTTGTAACACCTGGAGGAAGACTCTACTCCAAGTTCCCATGTTTTCCTAAGATGTTGATTATATATTCTACGACTAAAGCTTGTGTAGTTGACTATGGTAATGCAGGGTTTCTTTCCATACAAATGTATTTTGTGAATTCCTTTCCTCAGTCCTTATCTAAGTTGGAGGGTTAATTTCATCCATCATAAACTAGGAGTCTTACCTTCCCTTCTGTATCCCATTTTTTGGTGGTTTTCTTTTAAAATAAATCACTTGAATTTCCTTCAGGTCCCCTTATATTGTGTAAATATCAGCAGTTTCAGCCAAAGCCATACCAGCTAAACCAAGAAAATTGCCTGTGTTTTGACTTTTATTTAATGTGAAGACAGTAGGTTTAAATGATATGTAAAACCTCTGTATACTTAAATCCCTATTGTAGATTCTAACCAATTCCTGTCTAAGGTTTTTCTTTCGTTAATCCACCTTCTACAAATTAATTTCAGCTTCTTTCTCTTTTAAAATTTCATTTTCATAGTTATTTCCTCTTTTTCCTTATTCTGTATATTTTTTCTCATTGTCCTTTTCATCTCTGCTTCCAGTCCTGCAAACCTCTCCATTAATTGTTGGTCTCTATGAAATAAGCAAGTTGGGGAGAAAGAGATGATAATTACTTTGCTTATCTACTTGACTAGTAGTATATATAGTTTATATATTGCTGAAGATCATACAATTATCTCTAGTTTCATATTGCTGCCAGTCAAACTACTTGGAAAATGAGTACCACACCAATGAAAAGTTGTCTTGTGTTTCATGTTCAATACCTGCAGTCCTTCCTCTGTCCTGTACTCTGTCTCGTTTCCCTCATCTCTTCCATCATTGTGGTTTTGAAGAAGAAAAACAAAGTGAGAATCAAAAATCCAGCATGCAGCTGCTTTAGGCACTTTTTAAAATTAGGTTTTGGGTATGTTTGTAATATAGGGGAGTAACAAATCTATATGCATACAAACAGCACAGGAGATTTTTCTAGACTTTTTCGTTCCTCTGTAGATAAAGAGCAGTGGCTATAGGTCACAACCTAAAAAATGTTTTAAACAAGACTATTTTAAATAAGAATTTACAATAAAGGATTAGGCATTTGTTTGGGCAAGTCACTGCTTGTTTTTTATTATTTTCGAAGCTTCATACGACTTAATAGATGCTTTTCTATGACACAACAAATTTATTTGATGCATCTTTGAGCCCTTTGTTTCTGAAGACTTACTGCGATGTTTATCCAGTGAAGACATTCAATCTATTTGAGAAAGAAGACTTAATTACCCTGTTACCAGAAAAATAGCAATCTTCTTTAGGATTATATGTATGGCAGCAGTATAACATGTCTGAAGACTTTTTAAGTTGCTGATTAACGAAAGGCTTACTTACAAGACCCTAAAAAATCAATTGTCACTTTTGTTTTAAGGTTTGCTTGTAATATATTTATAATTAATATGTCCTACTGGAGATGCTACCATGCTGTGTCTTTATTTTATTTCTGAAAACTTTACCAAAAATAGTCGCTATATTATTTTGTCAATCAGAACTTTCAGCTGTCCTAGTTGGATTTCAAACTAAACTTTATGACTGGCTTAAATGCTGCAAAAAGGAAGAAAAGTAGACACACAGGTGTGAAGGCGAGTTCTATTTTTCCCTTATGATACAAAGCAATATAATTATATTCTATTATCAAAATGTCATTATGGGCATAACCCTTTCACAGTGTTACAGAAGGGCCTATTGATCACTTCAACTTTCTAAAGAATATTAAAATGTTCCCTTAGAAGTGCATGGGTCTTGTGCTTCCCTTCTGCAAAACTGACTTTTATTCTGCAATATTAGGGAACAAAATAAAGTCTCTCTGATTGGGTCATAAGTTTTAATGATAAATTTGTGCTGTATAGAGTAAGTAATAGACAACTTCAGGAATACCATACATGACTTGGTTTGCATAATGGCACATGAATGTTCATACTGTAATTTAAAACACTTTATCAAAACTATTTCTCATACAAAATCCAAGGCAGGAAACAGAGTTGCTGAGTATTATTACTTAAACAGATAATTCAAAAGGTTGAGCAGGGTGAGTAAATCATATGTGAATCCATTCCATACTGGTTTTCAGATATTTTAGGTAGCCAAGTGACAGCACATGTGTTAACTGGAAATTAGCTTAGTTGTAATCGACTGTGCAGGATTTGAAAACTGGCTAGAAAACAAGGCTCCCCACTGCTGTAGAAAATTTTTGATGTTTTGGATTTGTTTGTTCCATAAAACAGAAACAGAACCTTAAAAAAAAAAATGAAGGGTTTGAAAGGACCTCTTGCCTCAGAAGAGAGAGAGTCAGAGAGAAAGGAAGAGGGTAAGATTCATGCCAGAGTAGCCAATAGCACTAAGGTGTGTGCTATACACATAAATATTTATTGATTGAGGAAAAAATGTGTCTAGTGCTGGAAACCTCCTTTATTCTGTCCTCTGTTTAAGAAACCTTCCAAAGGAATTGATGCTTTCTGACAAAAGGAATTTTTCATGAAATTCCCAGCTAGCTCTGACAAGTATCGCAATGAGTACCGGAACAACACTGCTGACAGGAAAGCAAATGTTTTCTGTGTAATATAGATTCCCAATTCTACATTGCTCTGTGGTGAAAGTGGAAGATGTGCAATGTAGGTCAGCATGTTATCAATTCTAGCAAATTAAAATACAGATGCTTCCTCTCAAATCAATCAAAGCATCTGTGAAACTTCACAGATTAGAAATAACACAAACATGTGATTCTACTTGACACTGCATAAAATAATTAGCTTTTTTATTGTAGTTCTCAATAGCTCTCATGCTTACAAAAATGTGTCAAAATTTATAGGGGCACATAAAAGTTGCACAGTGACTAAACTATAAAAAATGTATTTCTATATTTTAAAAAATGTAATGCATTTGTCAAAGCATCAGATCAGAAACTTGGCTTGAATTTTAGGAGTAAATCATGTTTTACCATTGTCACATAAGGGAAAATCCCAAGTATTTCCTTTCATCTTTTGCTGATGCTATGTACAAAATGTGAATTGTGTTTTAGCACTTATGACAATGAGGTCCTAGTTCAGTACAATTCCCAAAATGTCCTATTAATATAGATATGTTTCTTAGATCCTCAGTGAGGATCTAAGACTGAGACTTATATCTCTCTGTGTAATTCCAAGTTTGTTTCTGCGACGTGAAAGAGCCCCTACTTGACACTTAAACTTGATATCTCTTTCTTTCTGAATGTTGGTGGTTTTGTTGTTTTGAGTTTATTTTTGGGTTTTAATTGCCAAGTCCATTTTGTGTTATAGCATCATTAGTATTTAGTTCAGGCTTAATTGGTTGAATTAATGGTATGTGAACAAATTATAAATTATTGGATCTGCAGCAGTTTCTCCGAAGTTATATCAAAAGTATAATTTTAAGAGGGAATAAAGGATGCACGTTCCTTACCTGAATAAAAGTACTTGAAGTATGGTAGGCACTAATCTCTGTTATGCAAAAGAACCCTGTTAAAAACAGATGTATGTGAAAGAATCTTATTAGTTTAATTGTAAGATATTTTCCTCCTTTTTGTCATACCTTTCGTATTTATTGCTTAATTAGAACAGTGTACTTACACAGGTGGAATACATCACTTTGCAAGACAGTGGCTTTTACAGCTTTTACAGCTTTCTGGTCTTATTTCAGCAATTTGTTCCTCTTCTTCTGGTGTTTGAACTAACTAAAGCCATTGTTTCATTTCAGTTTGGAAGACGTTACATTGAAGACCTCTTTAATGATTTTCGAGACGGGCGAAGACTTCTGGAGCTCCTGGAATGCCTTACAGGCCAAAAACTTGTATGTGTATATTAGCACATTTACTGTATATTGAAGTCTTGGTGTTGTGATAATTGTAGTAGGTGCTGTTCATTAATTTCTGCCATTGATGTGGGCCTGTGGAAACTATTTTTTAGGGGTCTGAATATTTTTTATTTCCATTTCAGACTGAGGAAACATTGTGACTGAAAGCTATATTAGACAGTAACCCTTTCCTAGGCATATATTTGAAATGAAAATGTTCTGCTTTGTTGTATGCATTTGTTAAGGAAATGTGACAAAGAGAAACAAGACTGGGGCAGTGTTCATTTAGATATTTAGACTTTAGCTGTAATTCAGAAATTATTTGTCACTGGATGTTTGTGCCAAATACAGGGAATAGAATTTAATGTGTGGAATTAGAATATTTTGCTAATAAATTACGTACATACAGTTCATGTGTTGGAGGTGTACACATCAGAAAACAGAGAACAGCTTGCTCTTACTACCTTGAAATTCTAAAGTGACACATCACACATATTTTTTAATATCCTTTCATGTGCTCCTCAATTTTGTGAGCTTGGGACCTCTCTCTGAAACTTTCTCATAAAAGCGTAGTAAGGCATGCCAGGAGTTTGAGAATCAAAATCTAGATAAAATTTATTTGCAAATAAATATTAAACAAACTGATGCTTATCTGTCTGGTTGTAATAGTAATATTCCTATTTATGCCATGGAGAATAAGAATAATCATAAATTTTAAAAGCTGGAATTAACTGATTTTATACACATTTCAGTAATTCATTCACTGAAAAATGTCAAAGTAGCAGATTACCTTCCACCTTTGTATGCAGTTTGTTTCAGGATTGCCTTTGTTTTGTATCAGGAAACTGCATATGCACAATATATGGGAATATTGTCACTGTTGTTGTCATGAAGTTAGGAAATAGAAAACTACAGGTGTAGTTTTTGAGATTTGAGTTACGTATAGTGTATTCTAGTTTCTGATTTGGGGCAGTCAAATTTGTTTTATTTTCTTTGCAGACAAAAGAAAAGGGCGCCACAAGAGTTCATGCTCTGAACAATGTCAACAAAGCACTGCAGGTTTTGCAAAGAAATAATGTAAGTAATCAGCCAGACAGGGTCAGAACATCCTATAGAGAGCACACTTAATGCTTTGTAAATGTTGTATTGAACTCTGGCCTATAGTATACCACTACTGGAGTCAAGGCGGTTTTATTAACGTGACTTGGATATTTTGCCATTCAGCACCAGGATGAAATGTATTTCAAAGAGTTTAAAATCCTCTGCCAGCAAATGTTTGAATAATGTATGTATAAATGGATGCTATCTGAAGACATGTAAACATGCACAATTTTATTGTAATGCATGATGTTTAAAATACATTTTAAAAAGCTAATTACAAGAAATCATCCATAGATGATTAAAAGGTGCTACCTATCAAAATAACTACTCATAAGCTCTGACAATTATGAAGCCTGAAAAACTGAGGCTAAACCTTTTTGTTAAATTTTCATTGGTGTCTATTCCTTATGGTTCATAACATTAAGGAAATGAATCACATCAAAACCACTTTCCATTCTACTTTGTCAAGATAGACTTTTAAAGTCAGTATCCTGTGCATCATTTTTGAGTAAATATTCTCATATCTTCCTTATGCAAAGATTCTAATGGACCCATAACTTAAGCAGACATTTTCAGTGACCAACTGATTATGTCATATCTCCTCCTCAAGAAAAAATTCAAATAAACTATAACATTCACTTAACAGTAAGATGTGATGGAACAGTGATAATGTATTCTATGCCACATATTATGTTGGATTTCTTGATAGCTGCAGTAGGTCACTAAACATGCTTGGGTTCCACTGCTGAATGGAGTTATCAATTTTATAAATCTAAGGTAATGCTTATCCATCTGAAGATTTGTGCATAAATCAAAGTGGCCTTATAAGACCGACATAAAGACCTCTGCTTGATTTTTCTTTTTATAAATGGAATCTCATGTAAACAAATAGGAAAAAAAGCTTCGAATCCTTCAGTATCTGCGATATTTGGCATTGGTGGGAGTGGAACATCTCCCTTATGAGGAAAGGCTGAAGGAGCTGGGTCTCTTTAGCTTGGAGGAGACTGAGGAGTGACCTCATAAATGTCTATAAATATGTCAAGGGTGAGTGTCAGGAGGATGGAGCCAGGCTCTTTTCAGTGACGTCC
>JAVSBS010005819.1:0-18583 GCA_033124195.1 Coracias cyanogaster | reverse complement strand
GAGGAGATGCTTCTTTCTCAGCAGCCACATTCCTTTGAGGCTGTTTATGGCTGTTCTGTCTCCCTGCAGTCCCAGGATAAAATCGCCCCTTTTAAGGGAGATGCAGGACCAGGGTTTGCTGGAGTCTTGCCAGCTGCGGGCTGCTCCCTTGCAGTGTATTGCCTCGTTTACCGGGAAATCAGCCTTGCCTTGTTTCCCTCTTGACTGCACAATGTACTGATAGAGTCAAGCTGCGGCTCACTCCCTTCTCTGTCCACGCACGCCTCCTAGGGAAAAAGAATATTTTCACCAGCAAGTGATTCGCCTGCCTGCACTGGTTCACCTTTCCCTTAGCAGCTTAATCCTCACCAGCTCCATCCTCACCCCCCAGCTCCCTGACTCACCTCCAAAACCTCTAATAGACAGGAGAAACCCGAGCAGGAACGTCAGGAGGAACAAGTCATGTTGCATTTTCTCCCGCTGAGGGGTGCACTTTGATGCTGGCTCCCCTGGGGACTTTTGGCAAGACTTGAACTCTATGTCGTGGAGAGGAGAAGAGGCATCATTCCTGCCTGAGCTTGTGACCCAGATCTCCAAGGTCCTGGGCATTTGCGGTTAGGGCGAGGGCTGTTGACACAAGACAGTGCTCTCAGCCTGCGCTGGAGGCACAAGGGAGGCAGGGATGCTGCAGCGGCTGAGGCAGACCCTGCAGGTATCTGGCAAAGCTTCTTCTTAGGGCTCTCTACCAGATGTGAGGACTCTCCACCAACTTCAGCATCACCTCTGTTTGCCTCTCACCTTTTAGCCAGGGGCAGGCACGCTCCACCACGAGCAAGAAAATCATCATGTGTAGCTGGCTTGCCTGTGTTGGTTTAATTGCAGTAAAATATGTGTCCCGCTGAGCGGCACGGCTTGTGCTGAAGAGCCGGGATGAGTCAGGTTCCGTGCTGATGATATCACTGCTTTTCCAACCCCTTCCCAGCAAGGCAGGACAGAGGGGCTGTGGCAGCAGGGGTCTGGGTGTGTGTCACTCTGCACAGGCAGCACCTGTGCAAAGCATCCCTGAAGAGGGGACTCGGGTCGAGGAACTCGGGGTGCTCCAAGGGACTTGTGTACACAGAAACAGTCCCATGTCTCAACAGTAATTTGTGCCAATTGACACAGATGTGTCACATAGCAGAGACCTGAGCTAATTCCCTCCTTGCCTCCCCACTGGCAGGGCAGGGCAGGGGTCAGCAGTGACAGTGGCGAATGGCTGATGCTGTCTGGAGGCCATGCCAGAGCACAGCGAGCTGGGAGCAAGCCAGACACAGCAGGTACCCAGCAGAGATTTGCTCGTGCGGCTCTGCAGGGGCCATGAGCCTCCTCTCTTGCTACACCAGCCTGGCCCCCCCAAGGCCAAGCCACAGTGCTGGTGTCCCACGCTCAGGCAGAAACCATCAGGCAGGATGGTTTTTAGACACAGATAAACCTTCACATGGACAAAGTTTAACCGGCTGTGAGCTGAAGCCAGCAGCTATGGACAAGTGCACGGGGTGAGAGCACCAGGTCCCCAGCACAAAGCTGGTTTTCAGCAGCAGGAGCTCCCAGGAGACTTGAGGGGGGACAGCAAAGCAACAGTCGCCAAAGCAGAGCCGGGACACAAACAATACGCAGTTATCTTTAGTCATCCAGACAGTGAGAGAAACACAGTGGGAAAGGGGCAGGCGGGACACACCACACACTGGAAACTCCCTTTCAGCCAGAGAAGAGGGCAGAGTGGCTGCCCCCCCGTCCCGCTGGACAGTGCCCAGGCTGCAGGCGGAGCTGGCGCTGGGCACGGCGAGGCACTGACTCACCCTGCTGCGAGAGAGGAAGGAGGCGGGCGGCCAAGTCCACTTCTCTGCCAAGGAGCAGCCCTGATGTGCAGGGCTGAATGTGGGAGGAACCCCCCCGGAGTGGGATCTGATGGGCAGCGAGGGTCTCAGGAGGCCAGGGGCGAGCGGGAGAGGGATCCCACGGGTCATCGATGCAGCGTGCTGTCATCTCACCCGTGTGACGGCCTGAGCTGGGCTTTCAGAGAAGGAAAGTAAAAAAAAAACAAAACCCCAACCGAACACGAAAGCATGAGTGGTAACTGTGCGCCCTGCCCAGGCACAGGCCCCCCTGCCCCCAGCCCTGCTGCCCCCCGCCAGGCCGGGCACTGCCGGGCACAGCGCTCTGCCCGGGGCGGCTGCGCATGGGAGGGGGTCACCCTCTGCACGGACCCTCCCTGGGGACCAGGGACCCTGCGGGGGGACTCTAGTGGGTCCCGGGAACACAGAGACCCTCCGCGAAGCCCCCGAGCACGGGGACCCTGCTCGGGGACCCTCTGCCACGACCCTCCCTTGGCCACCGGCTCCCCCGCCGCCCGGCCCGAGCAGCCGCGGGCGGGTCCCCGGGCGGGCGTTGCCGCCGCGATGCCGCGGGGCTGGGCGCGCTGGCACCGCCCCGGCAGCGCCGAGCACCGCCCCGCAGCGATGGGCGAACGGCGGCGGGCGGCGGCGGCGAGGGGGGGGCTGGCCGCCCCTCTCTGAACCCGGACGGCCCGGCCTGACCGCAGCCCCAGCCGGTGGCAGCAGCAGCCGCATGTCGGGGTCCGGGGCGCAGAGCTGCAGCCGGCGGCTGCCCGGTAAGTGCCGAGCGGGAAGGGAGCGGGGCACCGCGCCGGGCGGGCAGGGCTCGGGCTGCCCGCACCCCGCCGCGACACCCACCCCCCGGCCCTTGCGGAGCAGCCACGACCCTCCTTCCACCCCAGGACGCCCCCGAGCCCCGCGCTGTACCGACCTGGTGCGCCGGCACCGCTCCCGCGGCTGCCCGGGAAGCTCCGTGCCTGGGATGGGGATGCTCGGGGCGAGGAGCCGGGGGGGAGGCACCTGCCTGGGAGGCAGCTGATCTCGGGGACCTGTTGGGCCGCGGGCTCGTTGCGGGGTGGTATCGGTACCTGCTGGACCCCCATGACCCCTCGGGGGAGCAGATCCCCGTGGGCTTGTTGTGGAGTAACATCAGTACCCCCCAGACTCCCAAGGGGACTGGGATCCCCTCAGGCGCATTGTGGAGTGGCATCGGTACCCCCTGGGTCCCCAAGACCCCCGTGGGGAGCAGATCCCCTCAGGCTCGTTGGGGATTGGCATTGGTACCCGCTGGACCCCCATGACCCCTGGGGGGAGCAGATCCCCACGGACTTGTTGTGGAGTAGTATCAGTACCCCCCAGACGCCCAAGGGGAGTGGATCCCCACGGGATCATTGCGGAGTAGCATCTCTCCCCCCCAGACCCTCGAGGTGAGCAGGATGCCCCTGCACCCACAGGGTTTAGGGGAAGAGAAGGCTGAGCAGAGCACAGACATCAGTGAGCGTAGGGGGGTGAGCGGCAGCCAGGGTGCTGGGGGGGGCTGGCAGGGGCACAGCCTGCCACGGAGCTGTGCCCGGGGCTTCCACGGCATGCTCGGGCACCACGCTGCCCTCCTGGCCTTCTTGTCCTCAGGCTGCTTCCTGAACGAATGGAAGCAGGGCCCGTAAATAGCAGGGTCTCATGACACAGCCTCTGCTGGGGAAGGAGCTCTGAGCGGTGGGGATATTTTTAGCGCTGAGACGCAGGGGATTTGGAGCTCGCTCAGAAGAGTGCAGGCGATGAAACCACGGCACTGACAGGGGTTACGAGGTGCCATGTCCTCCCTCGATAGTCCTCCCGCCAGCCTCTGCTTTTCCCAGCAAGTGCCTCTGCTAAAACCACTGCCTCCCTGGCTCCCGCCTGGTGCACTTCCTCTCACCGGGGCTACAGTTATTTTTTGCTGTGCTGCAACACGGGGTCAGACGTGCCAATTGAGAAATGACTGTGCAGGGAATTAACGCACAAGCAGCCAGTGTGTCCAGGCATCCCATCTCCAGGTGGCCTGACTCTACACAATTCTCCGGGGCATTCCCAGCTCACTACACCAGCAGCTTCTCCCAAAGCCAAAGGAGCCAAAAGCCTTTGAAATTTACCCTGTTTTTGCCAGGGTGATAGGGAAGGGCTTGCCATCTCTGCAGGACCTCCTGGAAGATGCTGTGGCAGCTGAGGAGCTGCATGTTTCCCCCCACCCAACCTCTTCACAGCACTGCCCGCAGGGAGCAGGAGCACAAGACGCAGACCAGCAAGCTGAGCAGTCGTGGGGAGACCCAGGGCCTCTCTGGAGGAGCAGGGTCAGAGGATCTGGCTCTGGGAAAGCACAGGGAGAAGGGCAAAATGTGGCTGGGCCAGCCTGTCCCAGCTCTTTCATTCACCAGGGAATGGCCCATGCTTGGAGTGACCCATCACTTAAACTCTGCTCACCTCTCCATCACCCCCTGTCCCTTTCACAGCCCAGATTATTTTTCAAGACCTTCTTTAAATCCCTCGAAATCTCTGCAAGGTATTACAGAGCCGTGGCCTCAAGAGAAGGCCATCCATTTCTCTCTTGGCCTTGTGCCTGTACTAACAAGCCTTCTCCCACCCTCAAAATACACCCCTCCTATTCACTGGCGCAAAGTGGGAGTTGTGCTGAGATCCCTCCTCCTGAGGAGGAATGAAAAACACATCCCTTGTGAGTGAAACCGCATCCAGAGAATTGAACCAGCTCCAAGCCTGGACACTGGGTCCTCCCAGCACCCTCAAGCCCTGCCTGTCCCTTGTCCCTTGCTGACTGCACCCCAGGATTTCCTCCTCTCCCAGCCCACTTCAGTGAGAGTGTGGATGGGAGAGCTCACAGTGGTTTGTTTCACAGGCAGCCCTTTCACACTTTTCCCCATCATGGTGGTGGCCGCGACCTCACACCATGCAAGGGATCATCGGGACCAGCATCCTCACCCCCAGCTTACCCCATGGGCAGCTGCTCAGGAGCAGGCAAGAGGAAATCCCTGCCTGCACCTCCTGGGGGGATCCTGCCCTGCCTGCCCAACCTCTGCAGCAGCGTCTGGCCCAGGTTCCTCTCCAAGCTGTGCTGGCTTAATAAGCCATAGGAGCCGGAAGGATTTGGAGGCAGCGGGGTGCTCAGTGCCATCGCAGCCGCGCTGGGCGGTTCAGCCAGCAGGAAAGAGCCTGGCTCTGAATGCTGATAAGCCTCCAACCCTTGGCTGAGAGGGCTGGAGTAATAACCATGACAATAGTAATAAAAGCCAGGCCACCAGCAGGTACCGACAGATCCCCCACGGTGCACAGGGTCCACATTGTGTGTGTGAATGTGTCCCGCGGTGGGAACATGCCAACTGGATGAGACAATTCCAGCAACTGACAGCCAGGAAGTTTGACCAGCCATCACATGGGGAAGGGCCGAGGCAGGGAATGCCACTCTCCTTTATTTCCCCGGCGAGGCTTGCTGAGGAGCAGTTACACTAGCAGGGCTGTTTGCTCCCTCGTGGGCCTGGAAAAACCCTGGGAGGGGGGAAGGCTCTGTCCCCGAGTCTCACCGCGGTCACGGGTCAGGCGGGGCCAAGCACAGCCCAGCTGCCATCTCCCGCTGCCGGCGTTCCTTACATAATGGGATCTCAGTGCTCGTGCCCGACTCCCCAGAGAGTGCTCGAAAACAAGTTCATAAACAGGTCCTGCTAATTTCTCCCTCAAGAGAAATCCCGGCGCCCACAGGAATGCTGCCACCAGCACCCTGACTCTCCCTGAGCACCCTTGCCCCGAGTATCGGTCACGTGCCAGGGCGAGATGGGCAGTGAGAACATGAACGGCACAGAGCAGTCACGCTCATGGCTATGCCCACTGGCATTTTGGTTTATTTTGTATTTGCACTGCAGGAGGACTTAGAGAGTCTCTTCCTTACCTTCACACTGGGGTTCCTTTGGCAAGATGCTGCACAGAGAGCCAGTCTGTCACCCTGAATCTGGGAGTCAGTGTGGCCTCTGCCCTGAGCCCAGCCTCCCTACAGCTGGAGCCCACTGGGCTCTCCCCAGCAGGGCGGGGGGGCTGAACTGAGGCGGTTTGCTATGGATTTGGCACAGCTGGGTTGGGATCGGAGCTCCACCTGGGACAGATAGGACAGGGCTGGCTCCAGCTGCTGAGGGCAGCCAGCTCCATCATCAGTGCCCGGTCACTTCCTCCTTATCCCTGGCTTCATTCTCTTGCACATAGCGCAGAGGGGGTTTCTGCCTTTACCCTGCCAGTCAGCCTTGTGAGAAAAGCTTCACCTTCACCAGCACAGTGTGTCCACCACAGCATCTGTTAGCCTGGGCTCTTGCACAGCACACCAAGCCTCTGCACCAGAGCAGGATCCCAGTGCTCAGGTCAGACATACCAAGGGAAAGGCCCCTTTGGGCAGCCAGGATCGCTGCTCCGGGCATCACAGGAAGATGCTGAGCAGCCAGAAGAGGACCGGAGCCTCTTCCAGAAAGTGCATGGTGACTGGCCCTGAGTCAGGGTGCATCCCTGCACTGTGCTGCAGGCACAGCCCAGCCTCCTGGGGCCGACATCTGCAGAGCACAGGGTTTAGATGAAGGATGCCCCAGAAACAGGGTGCAGAGGAGCCCTGGAAGGGCTCTCAGGGCAATGTGACATTCATCTCCAGGACATCTCACCAGGCCCACCACCTCTCTCCCATTTGGGTCCCATGCTGGTACATACTGCTGACAGCCAACCCCCTGCGGTGCTCTCCCTCACTCCTGCCAGACAGGGTGGGGATGCTGCTCACCCTCTTCCCTCCTCCCCAGCTTGGAGGAGCCGGGGGTTTGGGCCGTGCTTAGGCAGAGCAGAGGATGTTTGTTTGGTTTCCTTAGTTACTGCACTGCCTGCTCCAGTAATCACATTTTCCTTGCACTGGCTGGGCCAAGAGCACCAGAGAAGAAATCTGGAATGGCTGAGGTCAAACACCGGCCTGGGAACTGCCGGAGCCACCAGCCATGGTCCCCGCTGTGCCATTTGGGCCCTTGCTGTTGTGGGGACCCAACCCAAAAGGGAGGTACCAGGCCCATGGATGCAGCAACAAGCTCCTTCAGCAACAGCCCGAGGGGTCCCATCAATCCCTCCCATGTGAGCCAGGGACACAGGCACCGGTGTTGAACTGCGGGAGGAATTACAGGAATGAAAATGTTTGTGCAGGCAGAAGCCAAGCTGGCTGTGCAGGCAGGGGATGCGAACGGGAGCCTTCGAGCGTGGGTGCGGCTGTATTTATAGCAACGGAGGCGGCAGGGGTGCGCGTGTGCAGGGGTGTTGATGCCTTTTATTCCTTATGCATCGCTCAGCCCAGGAAGCCTGAAGCACTAACACCAGTTCTGTTCCCTGGGAGTTTCCCCTGCTTGTTAGCGTCCACAGACACCATCTGTTTTGCAGTGAGGAAACCAAAACCTGAACATGTGCAAGCCATGGCTGATCTTATAACAAAACCCTTTCCCCCTCGATAATTCACTTCAGCAGTCATGAACACAGCATATGAGCTCCCCACTCCTGGCTGCCCTGCATCTCACAAGTGAGATCTGAGGCTCCAGCACAGCAGGTGCTGGTGACGCTGCTGTGCTGGCATGTAATACCTATTCACGGTGACTAAATCGATGCGTGCTGGTAAAGCAGAGCAGAAGGGAATCACCTACCCTCCAGCACGGCCGTACTGCCTGAGCTGGAACAGGCAGAAGGGCTTGGGCAGCCCTGCCTGGTCTGAGCCTCCTCACCTTTCTCCCCAGCTGACATGGAGCAGACGCAGCGGAACCTGGATGCAGAGCAGATGCAGCAGCAGCAGCTGAAACTACGGGACCGGCAGAAGTTCTTTGAGGAGGTTTTCCAGCATGAAGTGGATTTCTTCTTCCCTATGTCTCACCTGCAGATAGAGCATCGGAGACGTAAGTGCTGCGGGCACCTGCAGGGGCTTCAGGGATCAATGACCCAGGTGCTGGAGATCAGTGGGACATCCCCAGTCTGAAGGCAGCTGGGGACACGCATGCCCTGCGCTGAGACAGGGCCACACACGGTGCGTGTGGGCGTGCTGTGCATTACTCACACCGCACAGCTGAAGTCACCACACATGGGTGCCCAGGCTGGCGCCCTGCAGAGGCACTGCCTGCAGACAGGCTCCTCCAGACAGCGGTCTGGGGCAGGGACATGGGCTGCAGTGAGACAGCAGGGCCTTCCAGAGGGATGCTTTAAGGAAACATGATTTTCCTGGGGGCTTCTTACCAGCAAGAAGAGTTCAGTTCCCCACATCGGGGTCCTGCCTGTATAGGGCTCATAGTGCCCTTTGCCTGACACTAGCACTCACCTTTTCCGTGGCTTTTGTCTCTGCAGCCCCCTTAGGCAGTATTTCCTCCATGGAAGTGAATGTGGACATGCTGGAGCAGATGGACATGATGGACCTGTCAGACCAGGACACCGTGGATGTGTTTCTGGGTTGTGGGACAGAGGAGAGCAGCATTGCTGGGCCCCTGCCAGGTACGTGCAGTCCTGAGCCTTTTTCGGGCCAGGGTGGGAGCCCTTCCTGCCCTCAGTGCCCACACTGGCTGCCCTGTGTGCAGATCCACACACACCCATGCTTGGCCCTGGGGTCTGTGAGGTTGGAGAGACCTCACACTGGGCTGGTCCACATCAGTATCTACCTCTGCATTCCAGAGGTACAGCCCCCTATAAATACTTTATGCTGCAGAAGACAGAAGAGCCCAGGCACTTTCCAGAGTCCGTGGGGCAAATTCTCTTGTCCTGAAGCTCTTCTGGAGCAGCCAGTGTCTTGTCATGGTTTCCCAGGTCCCCACGGTGCTGCAGAGCTCACTGTGCCAAGCAGGAAGGCTGCAGGACCCTTCCACCTCCCAGCCAGACACCAGGGAGCTGGGCTCAGGTCCCACAGGGAAAGCCCAGGGTGCCAGCACCTTCCTCCCCATGCACACATGCTGTAGTGATTCACTGAGGCCAAGCCAAACGTCCTCTTGTCTGCTGCAGCCAACAGCCTCACACAGCGTGGTTCCAAGTCTAGTGTTTCACGCGAGACTGAAAAGGCTTCACTGCCAAAAATGGGGAAGGAAAGTGCAGCACTGCCCAGAGCCAAGCCGAGGGTGTGAGGTGGGGAACAGCCAAGGCAGCTGCGTGGGGAGCAGCAAGGAAAGCATGACCTGCCAAGGAATAAGACATTCGTGTTGGAGGGGCTATCCAGGGAGCTTAGGGAGCAAGAAACGTCCCGAAGCCCTTTTCTTTCTCTTACCGCTCTCTCCTCCAGGGGCAGGTGCCGGCCAGTGCCCAGAGGAAATCACCCTGCAAGTGCCTAGCGCAGCTGAGAGCAAGTCACGCATTTCCTCCACGTCCTCCGTCTCCACGGATCTGAATAGCCTGGACACCAGCGAGGAGGGGGCCGAGACCCCCGTGGTGCAGTCAGATGAGGAGGACCTGCAGGGGGACAGTCCCAAAGAGCAGGTGGCAAGAAGCTAGCAGCCAACTCTACCCTGCTCCCAGCCTCCTCTGTATGGACCTGCCAGCCTGGAGGAAGGAAAGCTGCTGGCACTCAGTAAACCCCACCCTGGACTGCTGCTCTGCAGGAGGGGAGAGGCGGTTTTCCCCTCCTCTCTCTCCACAGGTTCTTCTGGCAGCTAAAGGAGAAGGAAAGGGGTTTTGTAGGCTCCCAAAATTAATTCTTCAGGCTTTTCTGCTAACACACCCTGCTTCACTCCCCAAAACGCTCAGCATCCCGCAGCCCCACCATGCCCAGAAATCCATTCCTTGGGATCCCAGCTCACCCCATCCTACTGACAAAGGTCCTGTCCAGACAAGCATTTAATGACAGCATCCAGAGAAATAACACTTCAATCTACACAAGCTGTGGGTGTGTGTGTTATTGGGAGAAAACAGCACTGGGGGTGAGGTGGAGGTTGCAGGAGGGAGAGTGGTGTAAAGCTAAGGGTGCTATGTGCGAGCAAATGAAGCCTCCTGTGCACAGCTCAGCTCAGCTCCAGCACATGGATGATTCCTGCGCCTAGGGTGGGAGCAGACAGCATGGACCTCGGCAGAGAAGGGCGGCTGTTAGTGGAGCAGGTCACCATACGGAGCAAGTCGGGGGCTGCCTCCGGGAGGGAGAGAGCCAGCAGCTGCGGTACAGACACAGTAGACCTAAGCAGGACTGCTGGTGACCTGTAACAACAACCTGCTGTGAGAACACTGGTGGATTTCCCACTGGCAAACGGGCCGAGTGAAGAACATCAGCACAGGCAGCACCAGCAGCTGCTGCTTCCCCCACACAGCGTGATGGCAGCAGCACTCGCTGAGGGCTGCTCTAAAGGAGCAAAGGAAGAGCCATCAGAGTGAAGCCGCTATGCTTGCTCCCTGTGGGATGGGTCACACGGAGTCAGGCACAGAGCTGGCCAGAGGCCACTGCTGCTATCAGTGGCTGCAGGCCAGGAAAGTGCTGCTCCTGCTCGAGCTGCGTCAGCACAACTGTGGTCACTCCCATGAGGAAAGGAGCCTGGGAGATAAGCAACAGGAGCCAGGGAGCGTGCTGCATCCCAGTTGCTTCCCAGGCGGTGTTGAGACCTCGCTGTACTCCCTCCTACATCAGCCAAACCTTCATGACATCAGCTGGAGCACCCCAGTTGTCTGGGGATGACCAGCTAGAGCCAGGTGGTTCTGAGCTCTATGGGACGGTGCTGAGGCTGCGCTTTGTTTCCTCATGGGACGGCTCCAGGCTGGCTGGGGCTGGCAGCTGGTGGAAACAGGGTGCTTGTGGGCAGCTCTGTGCTCAGAGATAGATGCTGCCTTCCGGAAAGGAGATGTCAAGGAGAGAGGGAGAGCAGACAACAGAGGGAAGAGCTGAAAAGAGGAAGTCATGTTGGGGATGGGCACAGTCATAAAATTATAGAATGGTTTGGGTTGGAAGGGACCTTTAAAGCTCATCTAGTCCAATCCCCCTCAGTGAGCAGGGACATCTGCAACTAGAGCAGGTTGTTCAGAACCCCGTCCAACCGCATCTGGAATGTTTCCAGGGATAGGGCATTGACCACCTCTCTGGGCAACCTGGGCCAGGGCCTCACCACTCTCAGTGTAAAAAAATTCTTCTTTATATCTAGTCTACATCTCCCCTCTTTTACTTTAAAACCATCACACCCCTTGTCCTGTCACAACAGGCCCTGCTAAAAATCCTGTTCCCATCTTTCTGACAGGCTCCTTTAAATACTGAAAGGCCACAAGAAGGTCTCCCCGGAGCCTTCTCTTCTCCACGATGAACAACCCCAACTCTCTCAGCCTGGCCTCACAGCAGAGTCCTTGTGCACAGCAAAGCCTTGCAGCGAACCACCCACCCACGCTCCGGCTGCACAAGAGCTTCCCCAGTTTTAAAAGTCGTGGGAGGGAGCCCCCGGGGAGCACCCAGGAGATGGACAACCCCGCTCCCAGGCTGGGGCGGCTGCTGCCAGGGCCTGTCCCTCGGCTGGGCGCAGGCACAGCCCTGCAGGCGCTTCTCTCCGCGGGCCTGCTCCTTGCAGCCGCTCCCCGGCCGGGCCCGCACCGTCGGGGGGAAAGTGAGGCCCGGCAGGAGCTGCGGCGCCGCGTCTCCATGGCGACCCCGGAAGCAGCCGCCATTGGCTGGGCGGCCGGAAGCGGAAGTGGCGGCAGGGCAGGGGCGGCGGGATGCTGGCGGCGGCGCGGCTGCTGCTGCTGCTGCTGGCGGCGGCGGGGCCGGTGCGGGCGGACGCGGGACGGGCGCGGCGAGACGCGCTGCGGGAGGAGCTGCTGCTGAGCCCGCTGCCCGCCGGCGACGTGGCCGCGACGTTCCAGTTCCGTACGCGGTGGGACGCCGACCTGCCGCGGGGCGCAGGTAGGGCGGGGCCGGGCCGAGGGCGGGCCGCCATTGGCTGGAGCGCGGCGCAGGGGGCGGGGCTGTCCCGCAGGGTGGTGAGGCGGTGTGACTGGGGTGATGACGTTACTGCGTGAGGGAGTGACGTCAGGGGGGTTGAGGTGAGCAGCAACAGGGCCCAGCGGGGCTACGGGGCGCTGAGGGTCGCGGTGGCATCAGCACGAGGCGGCTCCGTGCGGTGATGCAGGTGGGCTGTGCGTGATGGCGTGAGCAGCGGCAGCGCCGGGGATGACGTCTTGTTTGGCCTGGTGTGACGTCAGAGGAGGCCTTATAGCAGCCGTCTGGTACAGGAGAGATGCGAAAGGCTTTTGATCAGGGAGCGTAGGGACAGGGTGAGGGGTAGCGCTTTTAAACTGAAAGAGGGTCCATTTAGATTAGATATTAAGAAGAAGTTCTCCACTCTGAGGGTGGTGAGACACTGGCACAGGTTGCCCAGGGAAGCTGCTCCATCCCTGGAGGTGTTCAAGGCCAGGCTGGACGGGGCTGTGAGCAACCTGGTCTAGTGGGAGGTCCCTGCCCATGGCAGGGGGTTGGAACGAGATGAGCTTTGAGGTCTCTTCCAACCCAGACCGTTCTGTGGTTCTGTGAAGGGGCTGGGGGGATGAGCAGGGCAGGGGCTAACGCTGCCTGCAGTCTCTCACTACAGGCTCTTCCCGAAGGCACTGGGGCAGCTGGTGGCAGCACTGGGCGTACGGGAGCTTCACCTTGCCCTCACTCAGGGCTTCTGGCGCACCCGGGCCTGGGGGCAGCCACCCCTTCAGGCCCCTGCCGGTGCTGAGCTCTGGGTCTGGTTCCAGCCCACCGTCACCGAGTAGGTACCCTGGCTGTGGGTCTGTCCCTCCAGGTCCCTTCCATGTTCCCTCTGCAGCCACCAATCCCAGGAGCTGTCACCCTTCTCACAAGAGGCAGCCACCTTGTGGGTGGGGTTGTCCTGGGTTGGTTGGGAAATGTCTGCTGGAATAAAGAGCCTGCAGCCCAGAAGCAGCTCTGAGGAAAAGTAGAACATAGCCCTGCTCAGTGCACAGCACAGGATGTGGTGCTGAGGGCAAACCCTAATTCGCTAAAGGAACAAGTAAATCCCTTATGGGCTCTGTGATGACAAAGCCCTGGCTGTGGGGGTTGTATCTTGGCCTCTCATCCATGACTCATTTCCTTTAACTCCCATCCAGTACCTGTCACCATCTCCCTTAGCACAGAGCGCCTGTTGATCTGCAGCAGTTCTGTGTGGACTCACAGAACCCTCTCCTCCCTACAAGTGGCCCATTCTGCATCTGCCAGTCTTCAGAGCTGCATCAAGGTGTTGCTTTAGGCCTCACAGCCCCTTCCCCATCAGCTCCTGCATGCCCCCTGCTCCCCCAGCCCCTTCCCACTGCTGGGTCCCTGCCAGTTCATGGACTGCCCATGCAGCGAACAGCCCCCAGATCTCATGTGTTAGAATAAAATGCCAAGAGAGCTGGAGAGTGCATGACCAGCAGCCTCTGCCTGCATGCTCCTTGGAGCTTCTGAAAGCCAGCATGGTCACCCCGGTATATTTATTGAACGTTACTAACTTAAAACTTGTCATTCAGAGGATTCAAGCTGCTGAGTAATCTCTGCTATCTTTTCTCACACAGTGTTGACAAAGCCTGGAAGGAACTGAGTAACATCCTCTCGGGAATATTCTGTGCTTCTCTCAACTTCATTGATTCAACGAACACAGTCACTCCAACAGCATCCTTCAAGCCCCTGGGTTTAGCCAACGGTGAGCCCAGCTAGTTCTTGGCTGCCCAGTTCTGTCCTCTCACTCCTGCCTCTGGCTTTAGTTCTGCCCCGTGCCACTGCGGGGAGTCCAGGGACAGGTCCTGTAATGACTCTAGGTCTGCAGTGACAAATGAGGCTTGGATTTGAACAGAGGACAGCCAAAAGCAGTGGCAGATACTCCCAGGCCCTTGTCTCTCTCTCTGAAAGGTATTTTACAAAACAGTGAGGACCAGAGGATTTAAGGCACTCATGAAAAAAGTCTTCTAGAATACACCCTTGTGTGATCTGTCCAAATGGCACTGAACGGAGCGGGATCTGTTCCTGCTTGAGCTCGTGACATTGCAGGCATACTGAGAGGGTGGTGGGCTGTGGGTGGAACAGGTCTGCTTCTGCTCACATGCCTGTAGCAGCATCAACCTGCTGACCTTCTACCTCCCTGCCCAGGGACAGACCACCACCTCCTGCGATACGCTGTCCTGCCCCGGGAAGTTGTCTGCACAGAGAACCTCACACCTTGGAAGAAGCTGCTCCCATGCGGCTCAAAGGTAACGGCAAGTCCTGCTGCCTCGTTGGGCCGCTCCTGATGGAGCTGGCTTCCCGACAGCAATCTGGGAGTGCGTACTGGGAATTCTCAGCAGGCCCTTTCTCTCAGAGAACAGACCCGGGGCTGAGTTTCTCCTTTTCTCCCTGCAGGCTGGGCTTGCTGTGCTGCTGAAGGCTGAGCGCTTGTTCCACAGCAGCTACCACTCGCAGGCAGTGCACATCCGCCCTGTCTGCAGGGTAAGTGCGAGGCTCGGCACCTCCTTTAACACCCCCAGGAGAAAATGCAAAGCCTTCTTTTGACACTGCAAGGTGACTTGTTTGCCCAGCTCTCCCCTGGTGGGGTCACTGTTTTTAACACAGCAGTTGTCCTGCTTATCTGGTTTCCCCCGTGTCCCAGTAGGATTCCTGCAGTCCTGGTGGAGTTCCAGCTCTCGCCTGGTGTCCTGTCCCTCCAGACAGGCATGATCTCACCTGTCTCTCTCTTGTCCAGGATGCCTCCTGCCTGGCTGTGTCCTGGGAGCTCAGACAGACCCTCACTGTGGTCTTTGACAGCTTTTCCAGTGGCCAAGGAAAGAAAGGTAAACTTGGCAGCAGCACGCAGTGGTCCTCAAGTGCCCACGGCCTGCAGCACTTCACTCCTCCTGCCGCTGACTTTGCTTCCCACAGACTGGTCCCTCTTCAAGATGTTCTCTCGCACACTTACCGATGCATGTCCTCTGGCATCACAGAGCAAAGTCTACGTTGACATCTCCCCTAAGAACAAGGTAATGCTCATGGACCAGAGCACATGCCCTGCTCCCTCTGTTCAGCCACTTTGTGTGGCTCTGAAAGATCCTCACTTTCACCCCCTGCATGGCCAGTTCCCCCAGGAGCCCTCCGGGGCTAACCAAGGAGGTGATTTCCTTCCTCTGAGCAGGGCTGTGGGGATGAATGTGGTGGTGGTAGGAAAAGTGCTGGGCTGGCTGGAGGGGCTTTGCCCACTGCTGCCAGTTACTTCAAGGGGCACTTTTCCTTTCATGGTCAATTTGCTTTCTCAGGAAAAGGAGTTACTGGAAGTGACCCCGGCTCCATCCTCTCTACACGAAGCTGTTGTCCAAGGGGACAAGAGAACCTATGCTGTCTATGACCTGCTGAGCCCCTCGCTCTTCAACACATCTCGCAGCCTTAACGTGCAGCTGAAGTGGAAGCGGCCCCAAGACAGCTGTGAGTGACCAGATCTTCACTCCACCTGCACTGCTGGTCAGGGCTTGAGGCCTCAAAATCACCTGCCATGGCCCTCCATTCCTGTGTCCTTCTCTGTTCCACAGCGGAGCTGCCAATACCCGTACTCCACGCTCAGCGCTACGTGAGTGGATATGGGCTGCAGACCGGAGAGATCAGCACCCTCATCTACAACACTCACCCGTACCGGGCCTTCCCTGTGATCCTGCTGGAAACTGTGCCGTGGTATCTGCGACTCTACGTGCACACTCTGACTATCATCACAAAGGGGAAGGAAAACAAGCCAAGTAAGTAAAACCTCCCAGAGGCACATGCCACCCGATTCCCTTGGCCCAGACAGCTCATTCCAGAGATGTTTTAGTCCCTCCCGCAGGCCCCAGTGATTGCTGGGAAACTGGACTGGGAAACAAAACATCTCAGGATGTTTTCCTAGCCTTCAGTTCAGTGCTTGCAGCAGACCAGACTTTATTGCCTGTTTTATAAGAGGCACATGGATGGTGTTTCAACAAGGGTTTAAAACAAAGTAAATTGATTTATGCAGCAAAGGAGGCTCGATTTAAAACTGATGACTGGGTCTTATTTTGCATTTGTACCTTTCCTTATGAACACCTGGCTTTAGTGGGTTATCAGCTATAAAGAACATCAAGACTTAACTTTAGCACATGCTTTTTGCCACCTGTGCATCTCCACTTGCCCAGAAAACCACTCCCAGGACAGTGGGAGCAGGAGCACCCACCCCATGGGAGATGTCCAGGAAACGTGAGATTGGACACGGTCCCCCTGGTGCCACTGACATGTCTCTTTGGAGTTAGGTTATATCCACTACCAGCCAGCCCAGGACCGGAGACGGCCTCACCTCTTGGAAATGCTGATCCAGCTGCCAGCCAACTCTGTCACCAAGATTACAATTCAGTTTGAGAGGGCCTTATTGAAGTGGACAGAGTACACGCCTGACCCCAATCACGGCTTTTATGTCAGGTAACAACATTCCTCAGCTCCTTATCCTTCTCCGGGCCTTGTGTAGGACTTGCTGCCCGGGTCTCTGGGGCAGCATACGTTCAACATGCTCCTCAGTGACCTGCATGAGGGGACCTGCTGATGGTACCAAACTGGGAGCAGTGGCTGATGCACCAGACTTGCGCTGCCATCCAGCAAGACCTGCAGAGGCTGGGGAGCTGGGTGGCGGGGAACCTCCTGAAATTCAACAAGGGCTAGTGTGGAGTGCTGCCCCTGGGGAGGAATAACCCCCTGCACCAGTACAGGTGAGGGGCTGACCTGCTGGAAAGCAGCTCTGTGGAAAAGGACCTGGGAATCCAGCTGCACAGCAGGTTAACTAGAAGCCACCAGTGAGCTCTCGAGGCCAAGAAGGCCAGCAGTGTCCTGGGGTGCATTAAGAAGAGTGTGACCAGCAGGTGGAGGGAGGTTCTCCTCCCCCTCTACTCTGCCCTGGTGAGGCCACATATGGAGTATTGTGTCCAGTGCTGGGCTCCCCAGTTCAAGAGAGACGGGGAGCTACTGCAGAGAATCCAGCAGAGGCTATGAAGATGCTGAGGGGACTGGAGCATCTCTGTGATGGGAAAAGGATGAGAGCCCTGGGGCTGTTTAGCCTGGAGAGGAGAAGACAGAGAGGGGATCTGATCAATAGCTAAAGAGTGGGGGTCAAGAGGATGGGGCCAGACTCTTGTCAGTGGTACCAGCAACAGGACAAGGGGCAATGGGCACAAACTGGAACCCAGGAGGTTCCACCTAAACATGAGGAAAAAATTACTTCCTGGGAGGGTGCCAGCACCCTGGCCCGGGCTGTGCAGAGAGGTTCCTTCTCTGGAGAGATTCCACCTGCCTGGATGCGATCCTGGGCACCCTGCTCTGGATGACCCTGCCTTGGCAGGAGGCTGGATGAGATGGTCTCCAGCGGTCCCTTCCAACCCCCACCATGCTGGGATTCTGTGTGGTGTCCTTCTTGCAGGCTTGTTTTGCACGGTGTTGCTCCGGGTTTGCACGCTGCTGGCACGCTTTGTGCTCTGCTGCTCACGTGCTGTTGCAGGCTGCTCGCGTGGTGCAGCACACTTCTGGCACACTCTGCTGCCTGGTGAGCTGCTCACGTGGATTTTTGCACGCAGTTTGGATACTGCTTCACGCTGCGTGGCAGGCTGATTGCTGGCTTGCTTGTGTGTTGCAGGACATTGCCTTTTTACCCTGCTTTTTGCGTGCTTTCTAACACACCATTACCTGCTGTCCAGATGCTTTTCTTTGCATGCAGTTGGTCCATGTCCTTGCACACCATTGCATGTTCACACGCGCACAGTGTCTGTGCCGTCTGAGCACTGAGCCCATGCTTCGTTGCATTCCGTTGAGCACTATTTTTAGGCTTGCTTGAAGGGTACTTCCCTGTCACGCATGGCAGTGTGCTTTTGTTGCTGACTGAGCCCTATCAAGCCCCAAGAGGCCCCAGTTTTCCAAGCCACAGTAGGGTGCCCACCTGCAGCACCCATTGCCCAGTCCCTTCCTGGTGCTACCTCTCAGGCGTAGAGCAGACACAGCTCCATGGCTTCTCTCCTTAAGCGGTTTTATTTTTGACGTTGCTTGCTGGCAGCCTGCTGGCTGACTGTCACGGGGCTGGCAGCCAAGCCCAGGCTGCTGCAAACCCTCCAGCTCCAGCCCTTCTCTTTGCAGACACCCAGCAGCAAGTTACCAACCACAGCTCAGCCATGCCCAGCTCCAGCTGCGTTCCCAAAGAGGCCACACAAGGAAGGGAGAGAAATAGCTCGGGAAAAAAACCCCAAACATTGAAATTTGGGGTTTTCCCAGCTGTTGAAAACCCACCCAGCCGTGGTGTCAGGGCTGCCTGCATTTCCTGCAGGTTTTTTTTGCTTGGCTGCTCCCAGCTGGGCCTGGCACAGGCTGCCCTCAGGGCCTTTCCTCCTGCAGCAGTGATGGATGGCTTTGCAGCAGTACCATGCTCCTTGTGCTGGTTTTGGCTGGTTTGGTGTAGTGCCAGCTGCATCCATGGGTGCTGGCCTCGGCACTTGGGAGGCTTTGCTGGATTCCACTTACTGCCCGCAACATGCAGGGCATGCCCAGGGAGCCAGACTTGGGGGACCTTGGCCCCTCTGAGCTGCTCCGGCACATGCCGATGGTTGCAGTCTAGAGCACAAGTCTTGTGAGAAGCGGCTGAAGGACCTGGGGTTGTTCAGCCTGGAGAAAAGGGGGGCTCAGGGGAGACCTTCTCCCTCTCAACAACTCCCTGAAAGGAGGTTGGAGCCAGGTGAGGGTCAGTCTCTTCTCCCAAGGAACAAGTGATAGGACA
>JAVSBS010005818.1:0-14371 GCA_033124195.1 Coracias cyanogaster | reverse complement strand
CCTCTACCCCTGACTTTTTTTTTTTTTTTTTATGAAAAGATATATGAATATATATAAACACTTAATGATTTTTTTTTTTTTGCATCATGCCAGATCATTTCTTCTTTCTTGAGTGTGCATTAAAGGTATCAGCCAACAGTTCATGGTGCCTTCTCACTCTTGAAGATTCACTTTAACAGTGTTTCCCATGTATAAGAAACAAAATAGGTTGAAACTTCATATGTGTTTGAATAATAATGGTGTTCAAAAAGTGAATTTGTTTTTGTTTTTCATTTTTAATCTTAGTGGAAAATTCCCTACACCCTATTTTTGTTGTATCATGTTTCTTTGTAATTTTCATAAAAGCAGTCTTATTCTGTCTCTTCTGCGAATGAATTTATTCCATTGTAGGTTGCGTTCTCTTAAATAGCTTTTTTTTGTTGTTTTTCGTTCTCTTGACTGTATAAAAAATGATGACATGTACTCCAGTTAACTAGCAGTTAATTTTTTTTTTAATTTGAAAGGGAGTATGTTATGAAAACCTTCGCTTCCCCTTTCCATCAAACTGCTGCGTTTGCACAGAGAGCCCATCACCTTGGCTTTTTTTTTTTTCTAAATGACATTCAACTCTAGTATTTTTACTCATTATATGAAAGTTTCCCTCCAAATACTTAAATAAAATTGCTTTAACAAGTTAGGTTCTTATTTCTTGTGGTAGGAACCATCTGAATTTGTGGAGATGCAACAACTCCAGTTTCTCAAGTTTGATGTGTGTATCATTGAGAGATTGAGGCTTTTCTGCCCCTCCTTAGTTGTTTCATCTCTGTGCTGGTCATTATGCAAAGATAATTTTGAAAAATGTTTGTTAAAAGGAATACACCCCGTGCCAGAAATAGTTTGTCTTGAGGTGAATGAGGACAGGCTTCATTTTGCTGTCCTCCTGATGCCACTGAGATTGTCACTGAGGCCTTGATCTTAAAAGGTATTTCTGTTGCAGTCACTTGGACCAGTGTACAATACGTAATACTGCGCTTCCTTTCTGAAGACCAGTATTCCTCACTTCTAGGAGGTAGTTACACAAGGCTGGAATGTCCTTTTTCAAACAAGAGATCAGAGAAAAATACAAGAATGTCCAAGAACAACTGTAGTATGCTTCAAACTAAGCATAGAAGTGGCAGCTGTAAGAAGCCATTAAACCTCCAAAACATTTGTTAGTTTGAGGAATAAGCTGTAATTCCCAGAACAATTTACTGCACGTTTTATGCAAAGAGGGAAGGTGAAAGAAGGGATCTGTGTCTCTGCTGGAGACTGGTGCTGGACAGCCTGTCCCATCCTGCAGGTCTGATCTCTTAACTGCTCTCCTTCCTTTGCTTCCAAGCCTTCATCTGAGTTTCCAGCCAGTCCAGGGACAAAGTCCAGAGAACTCTTCTGCAAGTCTACAAGCCCCAACACGTTCGGAACGAACACACTTCGTGCATCCAAATATAGGCAACGTGGATGAGCAAAGGTTACCGTAATCTGCCCCAGGAAAACCCGGTCTTCCAAATGCAGGAACAGACGTGGATCAGGTTGGAGGCTGATTATGTCTCAGGACAGTATTCTTCTGCCAGTTGCTGGTAATGGATTTTTGTTTTAATTCCTATATACAAAATGCAACATAAGCTGCCCAAAATGTCTGGGAATCTTGGTATTGTGAGCAACAGTGAGCTGTGCAGCCACACCTGAATGCAGGGTCGTCTGGATATTCTCCCTCAATTTGCCTGTGATTTTCCCTCATTTTGCCTGTGATTATTCAAAATGCTTTGCCTGTTGTTTATACCTGAATGATTACCGGCATTACAGCTGTCTATCTGCAGACCTAAAATCAATTCTTTAAATTCTGATTTAGCCCAGAAAATTCTGTTGCAGAAGCCTGTGACCTGAGCGTTGTTCACCTCACACTGCTTTTGTACCATATATACAGAGAGTGCTTAAGTCGCGCATGTTCCTTTAGCTATTTCATTTGAAAACCCAAAACTTCTCTACCTGTACAGTCCAAACCTGCTCATTCTTCCTCCAGGCATTGACAGATGTCATCTTGCTCCGGTGCTGTACGTTGCATCCCAAGTGTGGAACACTGGTAGTGTGCGTATGTTACAGCCCAGGAACTTGGTTGTAAGCTCAGGTTGGGAGAAAAATATAAATATAAAAAAAACACTTTGCAAGAGCGAGTAAGTGACGTGCAGTTCTCCGTGCGCCTCTGACTGCAGTCAGAAGATAAGGTCAGCTGAGGACTGGTCGAAACAGAGACATGCTGCTGCTTGTGCTGGTGGGGTGAAGAGACAGTGGCAGGAGCCAGGTAATTCTGCACGTCCTGTTTTATATTCTGTCGTGTAACAAAAACATCCAGCACAATCACACTGGGATGTGGCAGGCTCTTCTCCCTTTAAACTGGGTGAAGATCAGTCTGGTTTGTAGCATTTCAAACTCTGCACAAACTCTCACCTCTTTTCCCCCCCCCCCAGTAAAATCAACTGCTCTGTTTTCCTTTCTCCACCATCACACCTCCAGGTAACCTCTGTGTGCTCCCCAGCTGCTCTCGTGCAGGCCTCGAGTATCTCCTCTGCTATTTGAATTTGTTCCCAGTTTTCCACCTGAGAAATGATGATACTTTTTGCAGGTCTGAGGGTAAACACTTCGCTTGATTGTTTGAATTGGATGATCTTTGCTTTAACCTGGGGGTGAATTTTTCTTGTCCGCTACCTTGGATTGCTTACGTATATTTAAATGCTCAGCAGAAGAGTACTGTGGTCTTTGTACTCCTGAGTGTTTGTGGAGTTTAAGTCTTTGTCAGAGAAAATACCCTGAGCTTTTTAGAGAGCATATGCCAAGTCAGCTTTTTATCTCCGGCAGCAGGACTTAGGATGGTGGTCGCAGGCTGGAGGTCACAGCCTAGAGTGGGAATGCAAACTCCAAGGACATGGAGTTGCAGAAGAGAAGCCCACACACACAACTGCATGTGAGAGTTGGATGGGTTTTCTGCCTCAGAAGTTTGGGAAACAATAATTTAGGTGGAAGGTTGGATTTATTTCACTGTTTCTAAAAGAGCTTCCGAGGTAAAAACACATTTGAAGAAATGAACGAATGTAAAAGGATCTTGTTTCTTCAGTGTTGCAAATGACTGTGTTTGTCTTCCACTTTTAGCTCAATTTTCTTAATAACTGGGAGGTTAATTGCCACTAGAAGTAAAATGAAAAGAACACACAGTGCCTATAGCAAATGGGAGCTTATTATCCCCAATGCAGCTGAGTGTACAGACGTTTGCTAGCTCTGTCTAATGGAACATATGTTGCATTCTAATCAGGTGATGACTAGTTGCTCTGTGTCTGAAATCGTTTTAAACAAAACCATTTTGTTACATTAGTCTGCGCGTGTCACTTTTTTTTTAATTATTATTTTAATTTTTGTAACTCCTGGGTTTGTAAGCGTGGTGGATGCTTTCTTGAGCACCAGCTCAAGGACTTTGTATTTGAAGGCGTTACCTCCCTCTGTGGTTTTTCAGGGTGCTTGTAGCTCGGTTCTCAGCTTCTCCTTTGCTGAAGCACCATTTCATGTGCTTGTCTGCCTGTTACTGCTCATGACCCATTTCTCTGGAGATGGACTTCATGAACTCTTCCTTTGTTAAATGTAACCCTGGTCTATGCTAAGATTCCATTTTTATGAATTTTTCCAAACTGTTTCTTTGTGTCTTCTGTCATATTAGAGCAACTGTCTTTGCATTTTCATAGAAGGGGTTGGGTTGGAAGGACCTGTAAAGGTCATCTAGTCTAACACCCCTGCAGTGCGGAGGGACATCTTCAACTAGAGCAGGTTGAACCCCGTCCAACCTGAGCTTGAATGTTTCCAGGGATGGGGCATCTACCACCTCTCTGGGCAACCTGGGCCAATGTCTCACCATTCTCACTGTAAAAACTTTCTTTTTTTATATCTAGTCTAAATCTCCCCTCTTTAAAACCATCACGTCTTGTCCTGTCACAAAAAGTCCTGCTAAAAAGACTGTCCCCATCTTTCTTATAGGCCACCTTTAAGTACTGAAAGATCTCCCCAAAGCCTTCTCTAGGCTGAACAGGTCTTTGAGTTTGTTTTGAGAAGATAATGAAGACACAGACGGTAGCTGCTGTATTTTCTGCATTCTGGGCATCTCTCAAATTCTTTGCATTTTACAAACAATACCTAACTTCCACCCCACAGAAGATGCTATAGTTATTTTGGGTAAAAGAGGGAAAATTCTTCACTGAAAGAAGTGAAGAATCTCTGCCCTAGATGTTGTGATCTTTAGTTACCTGTAAACTCTACTGTGTCTCTTTGCACTCCTGTCTCCTTACAGTACTGATGCTGTTGGCCAGAAAACTGTTTTGTAGTACTGAGAAAACCTCTATCAGAACAAACACAGTGATTGTGATCTTCAGCCCAGTGCCTGGGGATTCCAGCAACCGATTAAAATGATTATAAAATACTTTTTAAAACATCATATTGTTTTGGAAAGAAACAAAACCAGCAATAATGTTCTTCCTTCATCTTACTGAAGTACAGCCATTGGAACAAATGGGATTCCTTTGGGGAAGTCCTGCTGGCCATGCTTGGAGCAGGGGCAATGGATGAGACACTCTCCAGAAATCCCAGCAAACCTCGACTGGCACAATTTGAGCCCTGGTTGTGAGAGCCTGTGCTTTAGTGAAGGAGGTTCTTAACGGAGTGGTTTTTCTGTCATCTCTGGTACGTATTTACACTCTGTACTGACACAACCTGTCTACTGCTTTGATTGAATCTATGTGACTCAGCACCAGCCTTGCTTTGAGATGCTTCCAACTCCTCCATTTGTCTCCTTGTATGTCATTGGCCCTGGTCATCCCAAGTTCAGTGCACTTCCTGTTTTACGCAAAGTACGTGTCTTTGTTGAATTCTTACGTGGTTTATTGCATTACAGTTTTGATGTCATTTCCTCAGGGATATGAAGCGTACATTGTATTCTGGTGTACTGTCACTGAACTGGAGGCTGTCACTGCATGCCTCCGAAGCAGGAACACCGGCACTTGCCCTTGGCGCAGAGCTTGAGACGGGTGCAGGCGGGCTGGGCTCTGGCCTTCCTCCTGGCACAACTAGGAGTGAAAACCCTGAGCAATGTTTACACTTTCAGGTGAAGGATGATGCCTGCTTTGCATTTGGATTTCCACTCTAACAGGATCCTTGGGCTGTTCCTGCAGGGCTGGATTAACAGCATCACCACCAGGCATGTTCCTCTCTGCTTGGCTTTGGTGGTTGCAGCTTCTCCTTTTCACAGTGTCATGCCCAAAATAGATTCCTTTTGTGTTCCTTTCACCTGTGTGACACAAGTCACTGGGACATTTTCTGTCACAGGCTGGAGCTGCCAGCTCCCTGAAGGTGCCTGCACCTGGAGCTGCGCAGCTGTGCCCTGGGGATTCACAGACGCTTCAGTTTGCTGACTGCTGTTGGAAATGCCAGTTTGAGTTGGGGCTTCTGATGGAATCACACCCAGCAGCTCCTCAGTAAGGAGCCCAGCGTGGCTGGGGTGAGGTCTGCACTGTCGAGGCCCCATACCCTGAAACTGGCTTTTTCTTTTTAAATTGGTCCAATGATTTTTTTAAAGGCTTTACGGATATCCGGAAAGATCGAAATGTAAGCCCTTTAATAAACATTAATAATGAAAAATGGAGTGATGCTGTTCTTAAGATGGCTGCAGCACTGAGTAAGCTTTCCATACGATATGTTCAGCTGCTGCAATTATTCCTTATTCCAACATTTGGGGAAATGAAACTAAACAGGAATACCTGCTGACAGGCCAGTAATGAGTACAAAATGAAACTGAGTAAAAACAAAGTGGAAAGAACAAGGTCACTTGGTGCAACTGCAGCCTGGAAAGCTGCAGCGGAAGGGAGGTGTAAGAAAGCAGCACAAAATGTACTTACTTACACAGGTGAGGTTGTCATAAATTTAATGTGTAACTAAGATAAAGGGATCCAACGTAGTATCTCCCTGTACTTGGCTGTAAAACTTGAAATCACGTTACCTTTCCCAAGTTTTACTTTCTGTGCTCATTTGCTTAGCTGTTAAGGAAGTGGAGATCAAAGGCGGCTGCTTGTTGCTTGAAAGGGTTGGGGTTTTTTAATTCTAGTTGTGATGAGGGTGATGCTTCCTGGGCTGCCCAGTGGTTTTCCAGGTAACTCTGAGAAACCCGTGACGCGTGTGCTTTGTCAGAGGGAGGAGAGGTGTCCTGACAATATGGGAAAGCACCGAGATTGACTGATGGAGTCAGCGTGTAAGTGATTTGTGTTGTCTGGGCTTCCTTGCAGAAAAACACTTGCGTCAACTTTCTTTTCAGATCAGTGCTGGTAACGCAGTTCTTATTAGCAATCTCTTGATCATGAAAAAACAGAAGAAAGGAAAATTCAACGAGGATACTTTTCAAACACGAAGACAACCCTAGATATAAATACACCTATTTTTTCTAACAGGTTCAGCTGAAATTTTCACAGCACTGAGATGCGTGTGCACAGGTCTGAGCAGCAGATGAGAGGGGTGTGCAGACTGGTGGAGGCCCCGAGCACTCGAGGGCTGCTGGAGACGAAGGCTGTAGCAACACAAAGAATCTTCCAACTCCCCATCTGGAAAAATCCCCCACAGGAGCACAGGCAATGGCGATGCCATCTGTCTCTTCCGCAGAGCAGATCTCCTCTCCTGGGAGCAGGAAAAAAGCTGGCACAGGGAGGTGGCCTTTCAGCTCCCCACTGCACGGAGGTTGGATGCAGATTGCTGGGTGTTACCTGTGGACACCAGGCTGCTCTAGTCTGTTCCCTCTCCCTTTTTTCAGTCACGTTTGTCTAAATTCCAGTTCTCTTTGCCTTTTTCCTTATGACACCTTCATCCTTCCTCTCTCTCCCCGGCACACAAGAAACAATGGATTCCTTCCTCCTCTTCTCCCCTGCCTTTTTTTTCATGCCCTTACCCTGTTTCTGATCTTCTGCAGTCCCTTCTGGGGGGGGTGTTATGAACTGCCAGTACTATCTCTTCCTTTAAATTTTTTTTTTCTCTGGGGCAGTGTCCTGATGCTGCTGTGGAGACTTCAGGGACCCAATACACAGCTAAGCTCCCTTTTAAAGGGTAAAAGGAAACTGCAACTCTCTTAGCCCTCGGTCTCTCAGACAAGTGCAGATTTAATGAGCAAAAAGGAGGAAGGGCAGTGAAAGCCTACAGGGCAGTCCCTCCTGCTCGCATCAGCACTACCTGGTGTGGCACACGGACTGGCAGAAGTCCTGGCCACAGCCTCCAGTGGAGGTCAGGAATATGCCTGCTGCTGGTCTGGGTGTGGTGACGTTCCTAGAAGACATAAAATACTGTAGACAACAGAGTATTTGACTTTCAGGAGGCTGTATTAGCTGTACTCTTTATCAGTGAAATCTTATTTTGGCTACTACACTTCCTTACTGTAGCAAAGCTGGGTGAGCTGAATGTTGCCATCTGACCCAAATCTCTAGGACCACTTACTTTGTCTGTGTAAAACCTACATCCTCAGGTTTGCTGTAGAATCTTAACTGCTGTATTTTGCCATGAACTACGGGCCTGACCAAAGAAAAGAGCATGTCTCCTACTGAGTTTTACAGGGATTCCTATCCCTATTGGTATTTTAAATATCAATTCTGCTGCAGGAGCACAACTAGAAATCTCTAGGGTGAGGAGATAGATAACCACCCCTTGCCTTTTGTCACACTCTTATTTCTTTAGTAGGGATAGAAGGGAGTGAGTTGCTTTCAAAACAAACAAAAACCAATCTGGTCATCTCTCACCATCCAGCACGTATATAAATGCTCCAGGACATCCCTAAATTTGTGTGGCTATCCAGCTGATAAATGCAATAAACCTGGGGAGAGGAAAACAGACCATCTCTCAGCCCCTTATAAAACATATTTATTTTCAGTGTGGTATGAACTACCAAGTTCGACCTATCCAGAGTTTTCCATAAAAAATAGTTAAAATCCCATATAAGACATTAATGGAAAATTGCTGATGGAAGACATTTACATATTATCTTTGAAACTCTTTAAAATATGGGAATCAAAACCCAAATGTCTTCAGCATCCTCAAGTTCACTGCCTCAGGCTGCAGCCTGTACATCCTGAGACCTGTGCAATCCATTTCTCCAGTGGTGTGCAAGGCCTGCAGCCCAACTCAACAGAAGTAGTTAAACTCCTGGAACACAAGCCTTAATCATGTCCTTTCCCATCCTACTTCTGCAGACCCACTGAGGCTTCCCACCTCTGGCACCCATCCCTCCTTATCCCCTGGGTACCCACTGATCTCATTTTCTAAGAGGAACCGGGGGAAGCCCTACCAGGCAGCTCTATGAAAGCTGCCCAAGAAGTTTCAACACCCTATTCCTGGATGATACTGTCCCATCCTATAGTTACCCTGCTTGGCTCCAGCTAGTCTGCAGATGCAGCTTCAAAATAAAATCAAGACAATATGACCTCCGTATTGCTCCCTCCTCCCCTTATTTAAGCAGCTAAGTGAAATACAAACATATGGACTCCATAAATTCTTTTATGAATGGCCTTGTGTTAAATACTCAGCCAAAGCAATGGTTATCATTAAACAAATAATGACAACACTAGAGCATAACACAAATTATATGCAGGACGAGTTCCTCAGCTGCGTAGCTCAGTTCTCCCAATGACACCAGGCTGATTTACACCCGTCCTTTGGGCTTGGTGTTGGGGCAATCAACTAATGGCTACGAAACCAACTAGGAATCCACGCTAACCTCTTGCAAACCTGAAAGAAGTCTTCTCTCAGCTCACTAAACTCTGAATGAAATGGCATTTTGTAGTGTTTGCAGAAAGCAGTACACACCACTGGAACAGGCTGGCAGGGAAATGGTGGAGTCACCATCCCTGGAGGTATTGAAAAGACACGTAGGTGTGGCGCTTATGGACATGGTTTAGCGGTGGCCAGGCAGTGCTGGGTTAATGGTTGGACTCAATGCTCTTAAAGGTCTTTTCCAACCTGAATGCTTCCATGATAGTAAATCTTTCAATAAACATACAGTGTAATCAAGAATGTACCCGCAGCTAAGCAAACCAGACTAAAACAACTGAAATAAACCACTGCTGCAGACAGGTTTAAATATAGACTGACTCAAAAGCATGTGAAGAGCAGTTCTACTGCTGGGGCAAACTGTCTCTCAGTAATATGAAATGCCACAGGGAATGTGTAAGGATAGTTTGCTACAACAAACAAACACACATGCACACACCTTCCAGCCTACTGAATTTTTTGGGTATGTAGTGGTAAACTCTCATGTGCAATCTAGGTATTCCCAAAGCTTTCTGAAGAGTAATGAAACTAGAGCACGTATCAAAATGATGATCTTAAATTTATGTCACACCTTCCAAGGAGCTGAGTTCATAGCACTTTTGCTTGTGTGGCATCTGACCAGATTGTCAAAAGCCATTCTTACCGGGTGCTGCAGGGTACTATAACTTCAGTGATTCATGCGTGCAGCTGTTGGAACTGCTTGTTGGGTTGTGAAAAAGCTCACAGTGCCAAGTGCTGATCTAAGAGAACTCAGATCTCCATCAGCCGCCTTGGCTCCAAGTAGTTACTGAACAACAGATGGTAGCATGAGTTAAGCAAACTAAGAAAATATTCTGAGTGGTGGAATAAAGTTAAAAGCCTCACAAGAACTTAAATTCTTGAGAAAATACCGAGAACAAGTGTTGAGGTTTGAACTAGTTTTCACATCCATGTGATGTGTGCCACTAAACTTTAAAGGGTAGGCTCATTTCTGACAGTGCTTCTGAAGCACTCATTATTATGAAAGTTTTCATTTAACTTGGGCAGAAGAGACTGTGTGAAACTAATACTACAGACATTTCAGATACAGCTCAAAGCTACAACTGTTGTGTATTAATCTAGACTTGTTCTATAAAACACAACCAAAGACAATACCTGGCACTCAGGAAAAGATGAAAGAACCCCAAATCGCAGCATTCTGCTGTAGATTACAAGCACCAGCAGCAAGGAAGGGACCGCATCACGAGCTTCAACGATCTCTTCAGCAGAGCAAGGACAGCACTGCACTACCACAAATGGGGAACTTCTAGTGTTAAGGTGAACAGAAGTGCACCAGCTCTTGCTGCATCCACATCAGCATCGGCAGGGAAGGGACAAAGTCAGTACAAGATGCAAGAAAAAAGGTTATAGCAGCAATCCTAAACACAAACACACAGAAATATGAAAGCACATGGAGTAAACAAAGAGTGGAAGACTTGTACAAGTGAAGAAGGGAAGTCCTCCTAACTTGGTTTACAGCAGCTTCTAGTTGTTGGTCTCACTAAGACAGTGCACTCCAATACTGGATAGGTGAGGAACAGAAGGTATTTTCAGGACTTGCAGATGCCTGTGTTCAGTGCTGATATGAACTCACATGAATGAAGCAGTTTTCTATAGAAATTCTTTACTCCATGCGATGGCTGAATAACAAAGCTCTTGCATTCATGTGAAACTCTGACCCATCTACATACACAGGTATCTTAAACCAGCTCTGCGACCCCACTGAGACCAAGTTCTCTCATTTTCAGAGAAGTGAGGACTTCCACAACAACCTGGAATTCAACCACTCTGCAGAAGATGAAACAAGGTATGAAGGAAGCTTTCTTTTAACATTCCTGCGTGGAGACCACAAAAATCTGCACATTGTCTATTTTCAGCCTTAAACTTTACTAGACTTTAATTCCTTACACAGTTCATCCAACCTGACTACAGCCCCGGGTTTCTAAGCTTGTTTTTAATGCATTTGAAAATATTTTTTAAATCTACTTTGGAGCAGTAAATAATCTTGCTATCACGGAAAGAGAAATCAGAACAATCAGTTACTCATTTAGTGAGGTATTACTCAGTGCAAGAAAGTGTGGGAGAATCAAGCTCCTAAAATGAAACTCGCTGGGACCGAGATACATAAAAGTGCATGAATTTGTGTATGTAAGCTACTTGGCTGAAAATTCAATTGTTTCTTTAGGGTTAGAATCTATATTCTGCAACGCGCTGCACACCAGAGCACAGCCCCGCAAGACATGTAAGGATATGAGTAAGCTTCACCATAGCAGTAGTTCTAGCAGAGTAAACAGGATGTAAGAGTGGACATACTCAGACCACATATCCTTTTACCAGTTCCTCATTTCTGACAGCTAGCAGTAGTCAACGCTTAGGAGAATAGAAGAAGAATGCAGCAGGTCTAAGAGAGCTGAAGAGTTCCAAGAGCACTGTAAATTCCTACATATATTCAAAAGCACCACATGTGAACACACAGTCTTGCAACTCCATGAGAAGTCATAAAATATGTTTGCTTTTGATAGACTCTGAAAGCTACAGATGTGCCCCATCTGTGAACTGGACGTTGCCAGGCTTCCTGTCCCTTAGTGTTGTCTCTCTGCACTGTAGGGTCTTCAGGACAGCTTAAAGCCTCCATGTGCATCAGTAACACCTCTGGGTCTCATCGCTGCTCTTCTCATCTCTGCTCTTGCTAATGCAGCCTGACAGTTTGTCTTTACCACAGCAAGGACACTCTGACTCAGGTGCAACCTGTTCCCCAGGACACCCAGGTCCTTTCCTGGTCAGTCAGCACCCAACCTGGGCTATGGATGGTGTGACTCTGTCCCCAGGGCAGGACTCCACACTTACCCTCACCGAATCGAGAGGGTCCCTGCCAGCCCTCTCCCATGGCTTGCTGAGGCTCCTGTGCTGCCACCCTTTGGGTGCTGACCACTGCCCCCAGTGCAGCATCATCCAAGGACTGGCTGGATGATGTCCCATCATCCAGGCAAAAACACCCAACAGCATCAGCTCCAGTAACAACCCCTGAGCAACACTGCTGATAATCCACTGCTGGCTGGATTTGCCCTTTGTATCTGACAATCCAGTAAAACTCCTACCCACCTTACGGTTCACCTCTCAAACCAAACCTCTCCAACAGAGCTTCTGCAGCAGTACTTTTGGGCACTGTGTTGAAAGCCTTCCTAATGTCAAGGTGAACGCCATCCATTCCGCTCCTCTCATCCGGTGCTGCTCATCTCATCAGAAAAGGCAGCTAGCTCAGTCAGACATCGTTTGCCCTTGATAAATCTGCGTTGACTGTTCCCAGTCAGGTTCTTGCCCTCCATGCGCCTGGACGTAGTGCTGGACACAGCATTGGTGAGGATTCACACGATAACCTTCCTGAGGACTGAGGTCAGACTGACCAGGCCATAATTCCTCAGACTGCTCTCTTGGGGTTTGGTTTTTTTTTAAGACAAGAGTTACGTAACTTACATGTCTGGCATATAAATGCCCTTGTTTGTTTATGATATTAATACCTTAAAATTCAAAGATAAAAATAATGCGATCAATTTAGGTTTATGCATATGATTTATATTTTACTTTTGTCTTTGCAGACAGCAAAATGGTTCGTTTTGAATTACAGGCTATATTTTATGAATGGTACAAAATATTTTGGATAAAGAATTCCGATTTGGAAACATTTGTTTTGAACAAATTTACAAAGGAGGTATTTTAAAACACTCTCCCCCCAAAATAACCCCTAGCAGTCCAATGATAACAGCATCAATCAAGCTGTGAGGACTTGAGGAAAAAAGCTAAGAACATGGGTAACAATCATCTACACAAAACTAACATAGTGATGCCACCCTGTGGCTACAACGTGAAACTTCTACTGAAAAGGTTGGATGAATGTTTATCTTGTCTCCAACCAGACTGGACTCCTGCACAAGAAGCCACTGGCAGTTTTTGGAACTTCAGTGCAAGTTTAAGAGGATATGTAAAACAGCTCAAGATAGTACCTGGTGATGCTGTGCAGATTTTGACCCTGCTGCGCAGGTTGTCAAGTGGACATGTGGCTCCATGACCTACAACTGTATTTGCCAGGGAAAGAAGAAAGAGAAAAGCATCTATATCCTACAGAGTAAGTGACAACAGAGAAAACAAGAAAGGGATCACCATTTCAGCTATTACTTTTGAGGGAAACAATGTCAGAAAATACAATTAAATAAATCCTAAAGTAAATCCTACAGCCACAAGATGTTTAAGCAATAATAACCTCTGCAAGAGAGAAGTAATATAACATCTATCACTAGGTTTTAATGGAAATCACAGCCACGAGAACCAAAAACTTGCAATAAAACTGTAAGCTATAATCATTTGATTCCAGCTTAGGCTTTTCCTAAAGGAGAAAAAAAACCCCAAAATTACAAAAGCCTAGAATACACAACACTAGCAAATATCATTAAAACTTGTATTACAACTGTAGCAGTTCAAAATGCAATCAGCTCTAAAAAGTATGGTATTTCAATATCTTTAGAAATAAATAGCTATACAAAAGAAGAGTTATGTATATAATTGTGATAGTCATTAAAATGCTACAAAATGTACAGTGTCTGATCACTTTCACTCTATTGCAATTTTATTAATGTAAAATAGAAAGTAAGACTTAGAATCATTTTGTTCTCATTCTCTAGCCACAAGCAGCATTGCTCTTTGAACTGCACGGCTCCTATCTATTTTTTAAAGAAGCACTAGCATTTTCTGAAGCCTCTTGACTACTTTTAATAGGTTAATGAGTTTGCTTCAATAAGAACAAAACACAACATTCAAAGCTTTGCTACCTTCTCCAGTATAACTCGGTAGAACAACCCCAAAGAGTGGAAGAAACATCACAAGGAGATTCAACACCAGGGGACCCAGGGACTCTCTCAGCCTTACCTGTCCTCGTACAAAAGCCTGCTGCTGAAAGACACCCTCCTGGAAAAGCCACCCATCAACCCTCCCATTTCACATTCACAAAGCTTTAATACGCAACGTTACAAAGCTTGGCCACACAATCTTTGTGCTGCTGCAGCAGTTTTGTTCTGCCTATCGGTAGAGCGCTTCTGTTGGGCAGTTTGAGGTTCTCCTCCCCCACATTCCTACAGTTGCTTGGGATCTAAGCTTAGTTTGACAGTCGATGGGAAACCACCGCATAGAACAGAGGACAAGCTTGACATACACTGAACAAACTTTGAAGACACACTGCCACTGTCTATGCAAGCTGGACTTTCCCTGAGCAGGGAGGACTTCATGCCAAGGTGGTCAGTACTATAGGAATCTAGATGGAAGGTGAAGATGGCACAAATAGCTCATAGCTTGTTGTGCTGGTTCAGCCATCATCATTTCATGCTGCCATCAGTTGCCTGATCACACAAACCGATGCTGAACTCAGCTACATCCCCTCTGAAGTCTTCTTTCAGACAGTCCTGCCATAGGTTCCTGTGGGTCCAGCTCCTCCACTGCCCACTGTGGTGCCAGCATC
>JAVSBS010005815.1:18363-54558 GCA_033124195.1 Coracias cyanogaster | reverse complement strand
TGTCCCTTACTATTCCTGCTGCTCCTTGGTGCGTGGTAAACATGATCTCAGCAGCTCTGCCACCTCCAGAGGCCTTGGTAACTGGCACAGATAAGACACAAGGTGGAGCTGCAGCTGAAACACAACTTACTTTTGTTTCCTGAGCTGCACTCTCCGTCTGAAAGAATATTGTTTTTTTTTTCCCAAGATTTAACTCAAGTTGCTCATTGATGGGGCCGATCCTGCTCTTTGTGATGTCCTTCCACACGGCCACTCTGGTACGCACTTTGAAGAACTGCATTTGAGATGCACCCTTATGCATAACAGCTATACCTGGAACAGACCAAAAATCAGGGAATCTGAAACACGAATGCCATGCACAAACTTCTACCATATTACAACTGCACAGACTCTGTAGAAAAGTAGCTACCATAGTTTAAAAAAAACAAACAAACAAAACAAAAACCAAGAACCACAAAAAAACCAAACCCAAACGGCTGGTGAGCCTTCTGCAGCCCAGCAGCAATTCACAATTGGTATTTTTAGAGAAAAACACAGCATCCAGCAGCTCCAGAGTAATGGCTCATTTTCCAAGGTAGAACAAATATAGTGCCTTGAAATAAAATACGCATGGCATACTAGCTGAGAATGAGCAGAGTTTATTTTTACAGCATTGTGTGAAACTGATAAATGTAGGCCCGGTTTTACTGATATGGGGCAGCGACATGGGCTTGTCCATACACCTGTGTAGAAAAACTGGAGCTGTAGAAGCATAGCCAGATCCACACTAATACAAAGCCGTTATTTTTTCCACAGCCAGTGGATGCAAGTGGAGGGGGAATTCCTGGGCTGATCTTATAAATTCAGAACTGCCTCCTATCCAATTACTTGTTACAGCAATAGGAGGGGGTGTGGGGGGGCAGGGCCGCAGAATTTATTTTACTTTTTAACGTTAAACACTTCTCTCTTTGTAAAGATTTCAATACAGATTTCAAGATCAGCAGTCTCCAAAATAACCACCAGGCATCTCTGATCTGATAAAGATTTATTTGGTAAAATTGTCTGGTTTGTATTATCTGGTAAACCAATCTAAGTGATCAATAATGGAGACTTCTAGCTTCAAAATGTATCCAGTTGCAGCGCAGCATAAGAGAAATCAACGGCACTGCTTGAAATCAAGAGTGTGTTTCAGGCAAATCCATCAGTGTTTGCAAAGTCTGCCTACAGCATCAGGAAACTGAGCTCATGGAGCTTTTATGGAGAGCAAAGACACACATGGACTTTTACCTTTAATTACCTGTCCTCCAGATGCTGAAATAAAGAGTCCCTCTCCTTTTTCACTCTTAGTTTTATTATAAAAATCAACATTTCATTTGTTACAACTCAGTTTATAGTAATAATTGGAAGGATTTTTGTACAAGGCTTATATACACGGTACAAGTAAAGCACTTTATTTTACAAAAAAAAAAAAAGTTAGTGAATGAGTGAATAGGGCTGACCAAATGTTGGTCATTATAATATAAATACATCCTTGCAAAGCACCATCGTACCAAAGTTGATGAACAAGAGACACCAGCTGGCTTTAAGACAATGACAAACAGTGATTAAAGCTTACAAAAAAGAACAAATAAAACAAAACAAAACAAAAACAAGATTAAAAATCTGAAAGCAGCACCAGATCCTTCACTTGCAAACAAGGCTAGTTCAGCTTAAGCCGGGTGGTATCCTCTTTACAAAGACACTTTCATTTTCCCTCACTGACTCTTAACTGCCTGGCTTAAGGCTACAGCCATTTTAATCAGGACTTCAAAGCTGCTCCTTGTTCATTTAAAAGGAGGGAACAAGCTTGCTCTCCAACAGTTTCATCATAACAATCGTGCTGCCTGCCACTAAGACATCTCCAGCCCAAATCGAGTATGAACAGTTTACTTACCCTGCCCTGTGCAGCTTTGAACTGGATCACTCAGTCCCTACAAATGTTATCCTGGCTTCATCCACTGAGCTGTCCTTTTTAAAGATGGGAAGAAAACTGCCCATTTTGGATCACTACTGTATTTTGACTTTGTTCAGAAAGAAACGGAATGTTTTGCAGGCATTTTCAAGCTAGTAGATCATTCCTAACTTACTATAAAGGTGTATCTGTCACCCACCAATTAAGTTAAAGGTTAATTTTCAAGAAATAACCCCACCAAAAAGCAATTAAAAAAAAAATCTCATGGCTAAGAAAGCAATTTCTGAATAACAATGTTCAAATTATTTTTGTACCAAATGAATCAGCTATTTTTTGTGTTGTAGAAATAATAACTTACCTGCCACATTACATGTACAGTACATGTTCAAGAGCAGATTCTGTCTGTAACAATATTGTGCAATGAACATGCTCAAGACAAAGAAGTCAGGGGGAAAAAAATAAGTGATTGATTAATAGATGACCTTTAAGGTCCCTTCCTACTCAAACCATTCTATGATTTTATGATTACTTCTGAAGAAGTCATTCAATTTGACAGCATGTGTGAGCAGGGAGCTCTGTAGTTCAAGCAGATCCCCCCAGAATGGTGGTAATCAATTCAAGCAGATTTGCCAAGCGATAACAAATGGAAATACCCAATATTCAAGACAGTGGCCTTTCCTTCATCTTAGCCCAGGGTTAACTGCTTTAAAGTAAAACAAAGCAATCTGTGTTTAAGACTCACCAACTGAGGCATTTCTAGAGAACGGGCTGTAATAAACAGAGAAGCAAGGCACGACTGGAGACCAGAACACCACCAAAGCCCACCAGTGCAATAAACACAGTTTTCTGCATGTACCTTCCCTTGCAGTGGATTCTAGTACCTGCCATGTCAAGTGGTTTGGGTGCAATTTTCTTCCTAATTATGTGAGGACTACCCACACTGATTTTTGTGTACCTACAGAAAACAGTTCTACTCATCTGTAAAATGGACTCCAAAAGCAGGAGAACAGTATTAAAAAAAATGTGCTTCCTCTCTCGTCCAGAATGACAGAGCATTAACTATTCAGGTTTAAAGTAGCAAGTACTCTGTAGTCTGTCCTACAACCCAGTCAAACTCCAGATTATGTGAGAGAGAGAGACAGCAGGACAACATCCAGCTGCTCTCTGAAAGGTGGGGGGGTGTGAATGTGTATGCACAAGAGAGAAAATTACTAGCTTTAAGTTAATTCACATTATCAAAGGTAAATGTACCTGCATACATAGCTTGGTACATGCACGTGGCGGGGGAACGTTACAGCAGTAATCTGGAATGTACAATACTGAAAGTTACAACTCACAGCAAAATGAATCCTTTGATATCACCTGGCTCATTTGCACATTTTGCTTTACTGTAAATATTTCATTTACTGTGCATGCACAGGTTACAATAATTTATATTCATGGATACCACTCTATTTCTAATGCAAATGCTATGTGCACGTTCCGTTTATCATATCTTAAGTTCTTTTCAAAGAAATACCTTGGTGTCCCAAAGCAGTGGAGAAATGAGGAATGCTCCTTAGGAAAGTACGACACGCAGACAGTAGGACATGCAGGCATAATTTTAAAAGGCAAGATTAGATCTCATTAACGTTGCCATTTAAACATGCTAAGCTTCGGTTGAACATGCAAAGGTCAGTTTTCAACAAATTATGCTGTAATGTCCTTTTCTTGTTTTGTTTTCAAACTACAAAGGTCTGTTCCTTTCCTGATGGAGCAGGCCAGCTATTCCCATTGCCAGACAGCCAGCTAGGAACGATCCCCAGGTGCCCACCTAGAGGAAATGGGGCACAATGAGTACCTGTGTTAATGCCTCACTCGGTATGTACCTGATGCTGTAAGATAAGGACAGTCGTGCTTAGCTTAAAAGACAAGGAGCAGTTTCACTGACATCAATGAGACCACTTCCAGGCTAATGCTGCAAACCCACTTCAGTCATCTCCTGAATTGACATGCGTGTGTTACCTGCAGTTCTAACATGTCAGTCAATTCAGAAGCGGGAGAAAGCATGATCCTCACTGAGGGAAGGAGAGAATATGAATCAGGATTGGCTCAGTGGTGGAGAGGAACAGAGAGAAATTGTTAAGTCTCAATGTTCAGTCCATGGCTTATCCACTGGGAATATGTCAGGTATGCACACCAGTCACATCAAGGCTTTTGTAATTAGGAGATCTGCCCAAGAGGAACTTCACAGATCATCAACTCTACTCTAGATTTACTGGGAAAATACATGTACTTGCAAACACAGATGACAGTCCAGATGAGAAACAGCCTTCTCTCTATGCTGGTCATCTTCAGTGGGAAAATAGTCTGTCCAGTTTCCCCCTCTTCATAAAATACTTCACTAAATCCTACACTGAATTATGTGTCCACTCCACTGACTTCAGTTTAATTGTGCGTGGATGTGAACTAGCACAGAAGGCAGGCAGCACGATCCATATGCTGAGAATGTTTTTCTTCTAAAGAACCCTCGCAGTAATTCACACTTACGAGTTTACCTGCAGGAAGCCCCCGCCAAGAGAAAGCCTCACGTGAGGCAGTTCAACCGCACCAGAAAGAGGACACCACTCCTTAAGCTCAACCACCTTAGAGTATTTCAAACAGACATTGGCACACTGAAAAAAGTATTTTGCAAGAAGAGACCATTGCCATCGCAGTACAAGCACTTGGACTGAGATACAACAATGCAATATTCTTCTGAGTTCATTAGTGCAAGTTTCCACATGTGAACCCCACACGGAATGCTGCACATGAAAAAAATGTAAACAACAGAGAAGTTTCTAATTCTCATCGGTGTGCCAGCTTCAGCAACCCCCGCACTGACACACCTGCCCTCCCCCCCTTCATATAAATGGTTTCTAGTTCCCTTATAGTTCACAAAACCATCCTCAACATCCATCCTGCTGAAGAACACAAACAAGCTTCTTCATCAGCAAGGAAGAGCCAGAAGAACAGCTACCACGATTCCTAGATACCTAGAATGAAGCTGGGCAAAAAAACTCAGTATGCCAGATCCAGAGATCAACTGGAATAGTCTGGAGACCAGCAAGGCTTTTAAAAGTTTCCTCAGGTATCTTGGGCTACTAGAAAGACCCTTTATCACAGCTGGAATCCCAATTCCACAGTTTTCTTTGGAGCTGAAACAAAGTGAGGCTCCAGCGCTCCAGATCAGCGGCAGCACTAGCAAGAATTACTTGTCACTAATTCTATCAATAGCATGAATTAAAGCCCACGCCACATTTTCAGATTCTTTCTCTTTTAGTTCAAATTGGCTGAGAAACAAGCAACAAAAAACAATGAAACCCAAATGGCACCTCTGAAGTTGTTACATCCATACTGTGCCCAAAGGCTGGGAGGCAGAAGCTCCTCAGTACCTTTGTTTTGGGAGAGAAGACTCAAAGAGCCAGTCTTTGAAGGCATCAAGCACCTTCAATGGATTTGGTGTCAACTGAAGGTGCAAAAGCATAATGCCATCTAAGATCAGGTATACGGTGAGCTCCACTACAGTCAAAGCAAATTCAAAACACTGCACTGGAATAAAAGAGGAGTTAATAATATCCAGGCTGCCCCTCAATCTACACAAATAATGTTTTCACTTGATTATATACTCTCCCCATCAAAGTCATCATGGTGAGGCTTATGGGAGAAGGGGCTAAATATGATAATATACAAAAATAGAGATGCGAATATAAAATGGTTTGGTTAAGAATATCTTAAAATTTGACATTCACAGCAGTTAATACTGAAGTATTAAACCCACACCATGCAAAAGAGGAGGTATGTCAAAATCATACTGAGGAAAACTGGCTTCACCTACCAAAGAAATCATGAGCATGGGAACCCCTTCCAATGATCAAAACATGTTTGTTTTTTTTAATGGACAGTTGCTCCACTGAAAGTTAAATGCTTCCTTACTAGGAAAAAATAGTATATATATTTTTATATATATGGTTTGTATACTGTTATATCAATATACACTGAAAGTACTGCAAGGATATATTATTCATTTACAGTAAAACTAACAATCCATGGTTAAATTTATAGTTTATAAATATGCTGTCTATATTATATGTGGTATAAAAATATTTGACATTTTGTGGGCACTAGGTCAAAATAAGGTTTTATTTTTTAAGGGACTAAAAATCATTCAGGTATATGCATATTACCCTTGTCAATTACGTGAAAATCGTACTGACATGGTACAAAACAGAATCCTATCGTGCTGACAAAATGAAGAAGTTAATGTATAGCATGAGACTCACTGCATGACAAGGCTAATTAGGAGAAAAAAAAAAAGATAAATTTACTGCAGCCCAGTTCTAGCTGTACTTTAAATAAGGATATAATGATTTAAAGTGAGACAGGCAGGAAGAGAGGATATAGAAGAGAAAAAAAGGAAAAGCTTAACAGGAGAAAAAAAGAAAACATTAAAATATACCCAGCAAAAATTATTGAAATTCCAGAAGCAAGGAGTGAGCTCTAAACGCTCTAGTTTGGTAAATGCATTAAAGGAAAACCAGAGGTGTATTTATTTTAAAAAGTGTGTGATTATTTTTCTGGATTCACTGCTACGATTGCTGTAATTCCTGTAGAAAACAAAGCCCTTTGTGTAAGGTTAATATCTGTCCTGACTGCGTTTTCAAGTTTAACTTTAGTTGCTGGCCCTCTGTAGTTAACATAGAGGTTATTTGGCTACTTCCAAGTATCTATGGTATGCTGCTCTGAGACAGACTTCTTCACTATAAATTAGTTTAAACATTTTTGGTATTGGCAAACCCCACATCTCACCTCACCGGACAAGTAACGCATCCTGGTCCTTCCATTTCCTTATGTGCTCAGTCACTTCACTGGATTAAGGCATGTTTGTGTTCCATTTGCAAAAATAAAAACTTTTTGTACAAATGCCTGGGTTCTTTTATACAAAAATTTTTCTTCTTATGGCACAAGCAGCAGCTGCTGTTTAAGAAAATATATAAATATCCTTTTTTTCTTTTTTCTTCTGTACAAATATCTTCAGTATTCCTCCACCCCGTTTAATAACATTTAACTGTACACTGTCCTCTCTCATCCTTCGCAGAGAGCTCCCTCCCCCCTCCCCAGTAGAACATTTTGTATTTACACTTCCAGGGCAGAGGCAGATAACAGGGCGGGGGGGCTACCCCTCATGAGGAGTCCGTGCAGGGGGACGGCGGTGGCGGGTAGAGATGGTGAGAGTAGCTCCGCTCCGTGTATGGGGAAGGTGGGCAGCTTTCGTAGTTCTCCTCCGCCGACAGGTACTGGCTGCGTGGAGTGGGTGGTGGGGGGACGGGCTCTGAATCATAGTTCAAGTCACTGGTATAGCCCTTGGCCGTTGCTGCCGTGACCCTTCGGCTGGGGGCATAGTCGCTGTCACAGACGTCTGTGCTACAGGGCGTCGTGGGAGGTGCAAAATGCCGGTAGCTGTAAGGCCTGTAGCTGCAGAGGGGAGACGGATGGGGAAAGCATTGGCACATAGAAAGACGGTGCATTTCGGGCGATGCACCCGCCAACAAGCGAGTGGTGGATAAGCCAAGGTGGAAATGGAGAGCGGGTCAGCCTCTCTGCAGTAGATATACAGCATCGCGCTCTTCCCTCTCTTACACCAGGAACTAGCTCCCCCGCAGAAGGCCCAGCTTTGCACAACGGCATTGGTCAAATTACAGCAACTAGTGAAAGGGATGCTAATTATTAATTATCTATGGACAACTGGCTCCCCAAGGACTGACTTGAGGCAGAAAAAGTTGCTCCTAAGACAGTGGCTCAGGAAGTGCACGGGGGCAGCTGGGGGATGGAAATAGCTGTGTTGCAGTTATATGGAGAAGATAATCTGTTTCCATGATGAAATTTATGGATACTAACTTCCAAGTCCAGACAGGGAGATTGAAAATTGCTTGACAAATTCATAGCAGTCAGGAGAATCACTTGCCAGAGCAGTAACTGGGATGGAATTCCCAAAGGTTGCTACCAAAAAACATCTTTTAAAATGAGGCCAAGATAGTTTAAAGAAAAAAAAAAAATTCGAAAGGGAGGTGCTTGGTAGCTACAACTTCCAGCATCACATGCAGTGTTGGGGGCAGGTGGGGATACAGCTGCTCTATATTCAAGTCAGAATGTTTGCAAAGCAGCATCAAGGCCAGGGTTTATTCTTGGTTAGTGGAGCATTCGGAAAACATTCAACCCTACACTCCTTCCCTAATACCATTTATAATACTAAAAGTCACATCAGCTAACCATCTATCAGCATGATTCATGCCAGTGCCAAAATTTGGGTTTCTTTCATTAGAAAATTACTCATCATTTAAAAAGATTTTTCATATGGCTGCAAGGGATCATTATAAACATCTGGTCTGACCTCCTGCACAACAGAGGCCATATTTTCTGCTAATGGAGAAGAGATGTCTTTTCAGCCCCAGAGACCTCATTATCCAAAATCCCCCAAAGGCTCTGTGTTAGGGAGGCATTTCTTTCAGTAGACAAATCCAGCATTCTCTTCTCATTGACCAGATCTACTAGTGATTTGGGAGGGGAACCTTTACACCCTTGGGTAGTAGGTGTCTCTCCTTATTTTTGGTAACTAGTTATTAAAATGATAATGAACTCTAGCACCTTACAGGGAAGGTAAGAAAGATACATTCAAGTGAAGAGAGCTAAAGCTCACATGCCCATAAATACTTCTCAGACAAAACAAGCAAAAAGTTTGCAACCTTTTTCAGATATTAACCCTTAATAAGTCAAACTAGAATGTCTGTGCTTTGTCTAGACCGTAATATTAATGCTACTTCTGACCTGCTAGCCTTTATATTGCCAACTTCCCTTGGCATGATGTTTACCTATCATTTCTGATAATCACATAGATTATTTACGACAGAAGCCTAAAAAAAAAAAAGGGGGAGTTCACTCTAGAATGTGGTTTTTTGGCTCAAAGTTATCACAGTACCCAGTTTCTTTTGGCATTTAGCTAATTTTGTGATGAGTGCTGTGATTCCCCCTAAAGCAATATACTTGAGCGGTGTACCACTAGCCCACTTACTGTATGACTCAAACAGTACTGCACGTATATGCACGCTTCAGTGACATGATACATGTGAACCCATTTAAGTAGCTGTTTCAGTGCTTGCAGAATTAGGGCCTTTGACTGCAATTCTTACAGACAAGAGGCTTTATTCTTTATTCTGCGTTTTCTCCACTAACTGCTTTGATCCTGATGGAAACTATTGTAATAGTAATTACCTGTAGGATCTATGAGTGGATGGGCTGTTTGAAGAATAATCAAATTCCATGGTGTAATGTGAACGTTCAGTAGCTGGTGATGGTGGTGGGTTCAAAATCTAAGGGAGGGGGGAAAAAAAGGCCACAGTTAAAAAGAAGATAAGAAAGAGACTCAAGAAAACATCAGTTTATAAATTTTCTTTCTAGTGCTGTTTAATAGGAACCTTAAGTTAAGAACTGCATGCATAGCTTCTCCCAACAAACAGACCTTTTTCTTCTGTTTACTTTCCCAGTTCTTTACAGACACTGGAAATGCTGTTTGTTATCATTCCCATAGAAGCTATTACTAAGCTTTTCTCAAAAAATGCTGACTGCTGTTGCTATTTTGACATACCCAGTGCTGAAAAGTAAAGTTGAAGCTAGCTGTTCAATACGAGATTGTCACTAGGGATACCATTGCCCCAGGCAAACTGGCAGATGTCTGCTCCTGCTAGCTGCAGTCCACAAGTATTATGCTGTTTATAATACTTGCAGTGTGTGGTCCAAGGCAAGGATTTCTTCCCTATATAGGCATGCTTTTACTGCACAAACTGTATTTTGATTTATTTAAAGATATAAACTGATGGGTTGATTCTCGGGACTGGAAAGAGACAGTTGAAGATTTCAGCCTGCACTGACTGAACATGTAACTCTCTAACAGTCGATAGTAGCTTGGCAGACTTCATATTAAAAGCATAAAAACAAGAAGTAAAGAGACATGGAACCCTCTAGGGCTGTACCAATTTTTATATAACATTGAGTGCCGCACACTACTCATTTGTGACTAGAGGAATGCTAGAGTTGCAAGACACTTGTTTATTTGTCACTTGCAAGACACATGACACAAAATTTCATTTTAATTCCTTGAAAGGTCTACACAGAATCAACTAGTTTTACCTCTGGAGACACACGGCAGAGTATAATGAAAGGAGATTGCTCTGCCAGAGTTGCTCAGCGTTTACAGGAATTTTTTTCCTCTCCTCTGACATTAAATTGAACATCTTTTTCTAGCACTGAGCTCTCTCACAACTTTTAAAAATTAGCAGAAAATTCCTATGCTGTCTTGGAAAAAGACAATGTCCTCTCCCCTCCCTTTCAAAACCACTTACTCCATATTGAAACAAGTTTATTAGGCTAGAAATTTAAAACAAAACAATTAATTATCCTCAGAAAGACACTGGCACTTCCTTGGCAGTTTTTAAAGGTCTATGAAAAATAGAATGACTTACTGGAGGAAAGTAAGTGCCTTTGGTACTTGAAGAACTACTGGAAGAGGCTCCAGTGACATGGGCCCTGTCATAGGGCGGCCCACTGCTCCCTCCCATAATGCTGAGGGAGCTGATCACAGATTTACCTCGAGACATCCCTGAGGAACAAAGAAGTATGTCAATATTCAGTTATTTGAAACAAACAGAAAAAAAGAAAGCTTAAAATAATTTAGAGGATAACAGCAGTATAAGCACAACTTCTAAAACCAAAATTAATGTTCTTGCTGTTAAGAACAGATTCAGTGTTCCTTGATGGACAACTGGAATGAAGACTGCCAGGGAATAAATATGTTGTTTTTGTGTATCAGTTACTCAACTGCAGGCCTGGGCACTGAGCTATACTAGAGCTGTGTAAAAAGAAACATTTCTTTCACCTGAATGGCTGGAAAAGACTTGAGAGAACAGGCATTCAGGCACTATTTCTATGCCTGAGAATAAAACATGAAACTGACTCTGACCACCTCAACTGAGCAACTGAAATTTGTGCGAGATAAGAGAGGGTTTTCATTCTTTCATTTCCACACTGTTAAGTGAGCTTTTGCTACTGGACTGAAGCATGCTGGCAGAGAGTCCAAGTGGGAAATGGAGAGGTATGCCGCTGTGCTCAAAATAATGGTGAAAATTCTGCTCAAAGACTCTCTTTATGAAAGCTGGTTATTACAGAAAGCAAAGAAATTTGGTGCATTATTTTAACCCTGTAAAAGCCTCACAGAACCTCCATGTTCTGACTGGAACCTGCTGGATCCCACACCAGAAGTTACAGTACATATTTAATCCATATATACAGAAGCAACACATATAAATGAAAAGCAACATTGTGGTGAAGTCTTACTTTTCAAACAGCAATAGCATCCTGTGCTAGGATTGGTGTTGGAAACTTCACCAACAAATGAAGTCGTTATAAGAAGTTTCACAAGCTTACAAACCCAGTTTACAAATCTAACAAGAGTAATTACATTATATTTAAAGTCTCATGAATATAACTCTGTGTAACTTAACTCTGTAATGTCACAACACCTTGCTGATGCTGTAATAGCCCCCAAAGAGTCTTCTTTAGTAGCAAAAGAAGAGAACTTCCAAAGTACATGTATCTATTTGAGCTGATGGTTCTGCTAAGTATCTAAATGCTCATTAATAGCATAGGTAAAATACCAGTTCATTATCACAAAGAAGGATGGCACAAGACTTGACAGTCCTGGCTTTCAACAGCTTCCAAGAACGATGCATCTGGAATGGACATCTCCTGTGCATACACACAGATTATCCTCAGCTACAACTATGTGGTGCCAAAGACCAGGAGAAGGATCACACCATTTACTCACCAGGAAGAGACCCTGACAAAGAGCTTGGGTGAGGCACATAACCAAGAGGTACAGAGGCTGGTCCATGCACCACATAGTCATTGGTCATTGTTTCCCCGTCTCCCTTCATGCGTGGGCACAGCACCCTCTGGCAGATGAAGTACATTGCTCCAACCACAAAAACTGTAAGGATCACACCAATGATGGAGCCTATTGTGTTGTTGGGCTGTGGTGCAGGCTCCTCCGTTGTGTCTAAAAGCAAAAAGGAAAATCAGATCGTGTAAGTTAATCCAACAGCTTCATGTACCAACATCAGTTTTCCTGACATCTTTCCAAACAGGAAAAATAAAAGCCTCCTCTTCTGTAGGCAGACAACAGCTTTCAAATTAATATCTGGGAGGAACCAACAGGCACTGCGACAGGTCTCTTTAAAGACTGTGAGTGTCCATAACAGCTACCTGTGCACAAGATGACCTTCAAACATGCAGAGAGGTTTTTGAATCACAAATGACAGGAAATGAACAGTACATGCATGTGCAACGAGGTTGATGAACCAGGTCTTGATCTTGCTTCATGCTGACATGCAGTGCTGTCCTTTGAACTGGGTTCAGTTTTGTGCCACTCACTCCAAAAAGGACATTGAGGGGGCTTAGAGCATGTACAGAGAAGGTCAATGAAGCTGGAGAAGGGCCTAGAGCACACGTGTTGTGAGGAGCAGCTGAGGGACCTGAGTTATTGAGCCTGGAGAAAAGGACCCTCAGGAGAGACCCTCTGGCTCTCGACAACTCCCTGAAAGGACGTTGGTGCAAGGTGGTGTCAGTCTCTTCTCTCCAGGAAGAAGTGATAGGACAAGAAGAAACAGCCTCAAGTTGTGCCAGTGGAGGTTTAGGTTGGATATGAAGAAAAATGTCTTCCCCAAAAGGGTTGTCAAGGCCTGTGCCATGCTGCCCAGGGCAGTGGTGGTGTCCCCATCCCTGGAGGGGTTTCAAAGCCATGGAGATGTGGTGCTGAGGGACATGGTTTAGTGGTGACCTGGCAGTGCTGGACTGTGGTTGGACTCAATGATCTTAAAAGTCTCTTCCAACCAAAGTGATTCTGTGCTGTGAACACCACTGCTGCAGTAGTGGGGACTGCCACCAACTCCCCCAAACCTTCTTTTACTACGTCAGGGACCATGGGGCAGGCTGATCTTTCAACTCCTATTATGGTGAAACAGTTTCCGCTTAGAACTGGGAAATATTCCTGAGGGACAAACAGGAAGGTCATTTTATTAGAGTAAGTGAAGATACTTGCTCAGACTTTGGCTAAAAAAATCACCATTCTTGCTTTCCGGAGACTAAGGTTTTAAACCCCATCTTGCAATAACCCATTTGGTGAAGCTGACATGAGAAGCAGCTGAAAGCAGCGACAGAAAGCAGCGAGGCATTGCACTGATTTTTGTAGCGTTACCCAAAACGAAGCAGGGCACAATGGTTTGCACCAGCCCGTAACCAAAGCTGGCCCAGGACGTGCAGGTGTCCCAGCGGCACGCAGCCCTCCCTCACCGCCTTATCTCCACACAAGCAAGCGGGTTTGAAATCCATAAAACAGTGGAAGGCTGCGATTCTGCGTCGTGGCAATTACTGCTAATACGGGTGGTAATTCGGCGGAAGCTGCTGTGTGTGTTGTGAAGTGTTTTGTTTGCAAAATGGGAGACAGAAACCATTATTTTCCTCTCTTCCCACCCACAGCACTTAGAGACAACCTCCTGCCATTGGAGCTCACTGAGGGGCAGCTACTGATTGTCTAAACCCCGCAGGTCTGTTTGAGCTGATCAAGCAAATTGAAATCCAGCCTTAAAAGCAGGAAACCACCCAAGTTAATAAAAGAGGAGAATTAACACCTCCATCTTGCCTCACCCTTGGTTCACAGCAAGACTAAGCCATGCTGGGGGCTGCTGCAGCCTGATGAATCATGGCAAATAGCATTTATATCTGAGGTGTTAGGAGGAGCTGAGCACCTAGGTCTCACATTTAGGTTGGACTAGATGGTCCTTGAGGTCCCTTCTGACCTGGAGGCAGGGAGCCTGAGCAGATGTTGACAGGTCACCCCGGAAACTCGAGAGAAAGCGTGGAGAGGGTGTGTCTTCCCAGAGCACTCAGAATTATGGAGCATCTTTGCTCAGCGGCGTATCCTCGCTGCTCACCGCTTTGGCATTGCCAGGCTCAGGAGATGTCTGCATCTATGGGAGAAGTGCAGGGAAGCAAAAGCCCTGCAGTTGTGGTTGGTGCTGGAGGGGTAGGTCTCACCATTGTCACACCTCTGGGAGCACCCAGGAGACGTGTCATCCAAATCTTCAACAGTTTTGCAGCGGGAAAACTTGGGAAAAGCTGCGTAAGAATGGAGAGGAGAGCTCAGCCAGGTGGGAGTGGGATGTCCCCTCTCCTGCCTGTCCCTTCCCCTCTACTGGTTTGCACAGGGCACCCCATGTCCTGGGGACATTGCAGATGTTCTCCTGGTGTCAGGGACAGCCCCTTCCCCATGGACGGGGGGTTCCACTCCACCTTGTTGGGTACAAGTGGGGAAATTCAGGGAGCCACAGCTGCCCCTTGTTGCCTATTTTAAGGCAGGCTCCAGGGATGGGGCTGGGGTCTGCCATTGCCACCTGCTTGCTGGGCTTTCTCTGGCATCTGGGGGAGAAGGAAGGTGTGATAAGGAGGCTTCAGCATGACGGGAAGCAGCCAAAGCAGTGAGGGTTTCTTAACGAAGCAAACAGAAGCATGGCTCTGAAGCCCAAGATGACACTTTGTTGTTCCCTGCTCTGCAGGTCCCAGGCGAAGGACGTTGGATGTGCTGCGGAGGGAGGGGCAGTTGGAAAGAGGCTCTACTTTCATCAGGGTTTTGTTGTTACTTGAAACAGCCTTTTTTTTTTTTTTTTTCAGGGAACAAATTACAGATTTTATTCATTTTCTGTTCAAAAAGGAACGGTTCTGGAGCACTAATGGGGATGTTTCTAAGCAACGTTGTTTTCCCACCACCAGCTTCTGGATCACTGACTACTTTTTTAGCATTTTTATCGCAATAAGCCAAACTATCTGCCATTTATACGCAGGAAAACCATGTCATAGTTTCCCCAGTTTTGGTTAATCACATGGCGGGGGGCTGTATCACTGCCCTGGGCCTCTCCCCACACCCATGAGGGGAGTGAGGAGGGCTGTGCCTTGCTTGGGGTGCCCTGACCCCTCCTCCTGTGGGAGAAGTGGAGGACATCCATGAAGTCAGCTGCATGCAGGTCTCTGCACCTGAAGGTGTTGATGCCTCTCCCAGGAGCTGGCTTCATGCCCTCTCTCCCCTCCCTCCTCCCTCTCCTCATCTATTGCTCTTGGAGTGTTTTTTGCACGCTGGAATACATAGCAATGCCTGGGGAGCACTGGGTTTTGCCTCCCCCACACTCCTCCCTCGTGCCGGGACTGTTGGCGTGGCCGTGGGCACCGCGGCGTGGGCACCGGGAGCTGGTGATGTCCTGCACGTGGAGCGAGCAATGGCCCCATGATCCAGGACCCCCAGCCACGGGTACATCCCTCCCTGGCAACCCCCAGAACTTGTGAAATGGGGTCCTGGGGTCACCTGCCACCAGGGCTGCTTTGGTAGGACCGACTCATGTAGGATCCCTCCCGTCGCTTTTATATTTCTGGTAGAGATTGGCCTCCGTGGGCAAAACCACCGACACAGGGCAATTAAACTGGGGTTGGAACAAGCAAAAACCAGCATTATCTGGTTTCTGTTGAGCTCTTCTAAGCCTGATGATTCTTCTGTGGGTGTGGAGTCGAAAATGTTTTAGTCATTGTATGTGTTATTGCAGAGGTTTTATTTAAAACTTACGGTTTTCCTTAAAAAAAACCTCTCACTTTCTCTCTCATTTCTGATGGATGGATGGATGGATAGATGGATAGATAGATAGATGGATGGGGGTGGATGGATGGATGGACAGACAGGTACGATGGTTACCCTGCTCCCATTGTACAGTTGGGAATACAGGAACTAGATAAGCTTAAAGCAGGGTTTGCTCAGTGTACCACAGACTGAAGCAAAGGTGCTTGGCAGCTTCGGCTTCCAAGCAGCTTGACCATCACTTACTGTGCTAAAATCTTAAATGCTTTGGTTTTAGCCCCTACCAAACATGAGGCTGTTTTGGAGGTATTTCCAGGCTGGCTGGATGCAGAGTTGGGAGGAACTATGAGCATCCAGAGCTGATCCCAGCTGGGATCAGCTTTAGCTTTGCTACAGCACGATGCAGCCGGTAAAGCTCAGCTTGGTGTTGGACACAGGGTGAAGTTTGCTCTGTACGTGGAGGGAGATGGGTTTGGGTTGAACAGGAGCTACATCCCCTTCTGCAAACCAGCAGGGACCTGGTGGGGTTATAGAGGCAGAGGCCAAGGAAGGTTCTGACACCTGGTGGTGCAGCAGCCCTGCCCAGCACGGGGATGGGAAAATTTGGGCTGATTTGGGTGTGTGTTGATAGAAGTGACCAAACCCAAACTCTCCCCACTTGGAACAAGAGCAAGCTGCAGTAAAACACATCTCCCTCACACCTGGATAACAAGGATGTATTTTCTTATAATTGTTCTGTCTCTTAATGATAGGAAGAACCACTTGTAGGTTAATGAGTTGATTAAGCAGCACAGGTGGCTCAGATCATAAATCCCTGCCAAGAGGATGCTGGGTGCTGCTTGTGTCTCCATGTGGGGGCTTGTGGTGGGCCTCAAGCTGCTGTTTCTCCAGCTGTGTACAATGGGAAGTGTCTGGTCCCCAGGTAATGCTGTGTGCTGTGGTGGAACAGAATGATTAATGGCGAAGGTTGCCTTAAAGAATGGAATTACTCTTCTCTGCTGCTTGTTGAAGCACAAGGTGAGATGGGTTTGCTCCGCACCAAGGCTGGTGCTGGGGTAGGTGCTTTCTCCTGTTGGGGTACCTGGGGAGCTGGGGCTGTGTGGTTTTGGGATCTCACCTTGCTGGATGTTGCTCTGGAGGGATGAGGAAAGCACCTGCCTGTGGTGGCCAAGGGGTGCTCAGCACAGCCTGGGCATGGGAACTAAGCTTGGTGGGTGCTTAATGTTCTCTGCAGCCTGGTGTTAGGGCCTGCCCCAGCGCTGCAGCATTTGCTGCCGTTGATGGGCTCTCTTGCTGATTCCCTATGCCAGAATTAATTAAAAGTGAATAATTGCAATTGCTTTCTGCCCTGTGCCACAGGAGACAAATACCACCCCTGCCATATGGCACGGGCTGCTTTGTAGACACGTTTTCTCCCCCTTTTCTTTTAATTAAAGAGACTGTCAGCTCTGAAAACCCCCTGACCTGATGGGGTGCCAGTGTGCCACACAGCAAACCCAGCTGTGGATCATGGTGATGGGGACAGGAGCCCTGCCAGCAGCGTGGGAGGACGTGGGTGACTTTGTGCATGGGTTTGGGGGGGTTCCTCTACCCCAGCTCCTGTGGGAAGTACCTGGCATCCCTGCAAATGCAGGGTTGCAAATGTAGGAGCTGAGTTAGGCACTTAATTAAATCCTGGGTGCATGGAGCCTGGCTCAGGGTGGGTTCAGCTACTGTTCATCCAAGGGAAGACCAAGTTGCTCGATCACAAAACGGGGACCTATTCCAGGTGCCTCACTGGAGGGGTGCAAGGTCTAGGGATGTTGTGAGGGGTGCAGGGTTGTGCTGTTACAAGTTGTTTCATCAGTGGCTAGTCCTAAAATTATCACTGTCGGTTTTTTTACCAAATCTTCTGTCTGGATAGCTTCTGCCAAAGCCAAGCCTCATCCTCCCCACAGCCCTGCTGCTCTCTGCTTTCCTCTTGTTTCTCCTGGCTTCCTAGGATCCCTGCACCAGCTCCTCCTGGGAGCCCTGTGCTCCAGGCTCAACCCACCCACCCTCTGCTCCTAAAAACTCATCTTTTTTTTCCAAGCCCAGCTTTGGGATGATGCCCAAAACTCAGCTCAGAAGAGCAAGCAGGAGGGCACGGGGCAGGTCTCACTGCTTGTAAGATAGATAGATATGCATATAAATAAATTATATATTCCTTTTGGCCTTGTTCAGCTCTGACTACATGGTCAGCACTTATCCTTCTGAGGAAATAATTAAAAAAAAAAATAAGTTACCATAAAAGCCATTAAGGAGACATAGGGTGAGCACAAGCAGCAAAAGAAGGACCAGGGATTTGTTGAGGTCTTTAGCAATCCTTGCTGCTCCACCAGGTTAAATGAGGTTGGGGTGGGGGGTCACCGGGCACCGCTGGTTTAAGGCAAGGACCCTGTGCTGCAATTGCACTTGAGAAGGTTTTCCTTGGTGAGGTGAGCTCCTAACGACCGTGGGATTATAATTGGCCACCCCCTGCGTAGGCTGTGAGTTAATTGGGACAGTGGCATCATGAGCAAAAACTGTTTTTTCAGCAAGAAATGGTTTTAGTGTTACTTAAAATGCTGGCTTAAGCAGAGGGCAGCTGGAAGAGGTTTGTGAAAAGCTCCTCCAGTGAGGAGGTTTTAATAGCGGCGTAATGGGGTGGACTTGGGGAAATAAAAAGCTGTGGTTAAATACTTCAGAAACTTCCTACATGCAGATTTATGTTGACAAAGAATCAATTTTAAAGTCATTTCTAGTGATGCCCAGGTGGTTAGGAGGGGTGTGGGTTAGCTTGGGTAAGGCTTTTAAAAGCGAAACCAGCAATGAGGGGAAAACTTTCCATCTGACATGTGAGGCTTCTTTCTTTGTTGTTGCAGAAATGATTTCAGACTGCAGGTAGCCAGCAGTGCTCTAGGATGTTATTCCCATCAAATTTCCTTGCTGGGAAGGAGTTAAATGGATTTAGGTTTGCTGCACAGTCAAATTATTCCCACTTTATCGCCAAATACTCATCTGAATTTTAAACCTTGAGTTTTTGTGTTTTTAACCAAAATTAATGTCAGGCATAATTTAATCTTCCTATGTGGCCCCATTAGAAGGAAAAATCCCCTGGGAATAGATTTCACCCTCCTTTGTTCCTGAGTCTTGAAAGACTGTCATTTTTTTTCCCCTGCATTTTCACTGTTAGGCTTTATCCCAGATGCTTCTCATTGCCCTCATCACCCATCTGTATTTCTGAAGAATGTGTTAGTCCCCGTTTTTACCTTTTGTGTTGCTTTTTGACTTCCTGATGCTGAGCCAAAGAGCTCTTGAAGTCAAAAGTTGCCGTCTTGGCCTTTCTTGTGCATGTCAAACCCTGGCTCCTCAGACACGTAAGAAGCTCTTCTTGCCCAAGGTTCAAATCTGATCCACGTCTCTGTCTAGTGTTTTCCTTGGTTTTGCCCATAGCTTGCTTACAGCAAAGTGACTGAGAAGTGAGATGTTTTTTCCCCCTAACTTTGGGGAACCAAAGGTTTTTGCAGCCCTGGACATGTCCATCAGATCCAGGCTGAGCTTGTCTCCACATCCCTGTACTGGTCAGTGTCAGCCTGTGAACACCCGTCTGTTTAACCACTTGTTTCTAGCAAAAATAATGAACTTGGGCTTATTCAGCATTACAGCAGGTCCAGAACAAAATTATCTTCTCTGAGTATTTCTTCTGTGTTTAAAAACTGTGTGGTGGGTTTGGGTTGTGATTTTTCTCTCCATTCATAAATGAGCAGCTGTGGGGGGACACAAGGAGCAAGACTTGGTCCCCTGCCTGCAGCTGGGGCTGGAGCTGCCAATAAAGAGTGATGGACCTACTGGGAACGAGAGAGATGGGAATGGGAACAAATTTTCAAAGCAAATATGAGAGGGCTTCATGCCCTCATGCATCATGCCTTCATGCATGTCAGAGACCTGATAATTGCCACCCAGGCAGAGATTCTGCTCTTTGACTGGGAAGAGGTGTTAGCAGCTGAGCACAGATTTTTTCAGGTCTCTGTGCAGCTGAAATAACCACTTCACCAGTGGACCTGCTGCCTGTGAGGCAACCAGGCAAAAAACCCAAGCTCATCCCAGGCAAAGTCCCTACAGTTCTGGGAGCTGTGGCTCTGAGCTGGAGAGGGTGGTGGAGGAGGAGAGAGTGGAGTGTATGTGCAACTGTCTCCACTAGCAAGAGAAAAGAACAACTTGATTTTTCTTGGCGAAGACTTGCCAAGAGGCAGAGAGATTGGTAACCAGCCTTATGGCTGTGCCACCCATCTGGGCTCCGCTGCTCAAGTTGCTCCTTTCCAGTGGGAAGGTGCCATTCCCAGCTGGCTGCTGTCTCCTGGCCCTGATGGGTGCTGAGATAAGGCCTCCTTCCCCAGCTTTTTCCATGCCGGGGCTGTTTGCAGGTGCTGGTTGGTTGTTGGTGTGATGTTGGCTGGTGTTTAGCAGCAGCTGCTCCTGGAGGCTGTTGGTACATGGATGCTGCCATGGATGCTGCTGCTGGCATCTATGAGCTGCACTCCCCACATCACTGCCCGTCAAATGCGGCCAAGAACCTGCGCTTCCTTGGGAAATGGATGTGTCCTCTGCTTGGAAAAGCCTAGTCAAGGGAATTGTCGTCCCTCTCTGCATGCTGTTTTGGTACCTCGGTGTATTTTTAACAACATCCTTGAGTTGCAAGCTGTGTTTTCAATGATTCAGGCATTAATCTCCCGTGCTCGTTAACCCAGCGTAGTCTGGGAAAGCTGTCGGTGCTGCGGCGATGGTTTAGCTCAAACTCCTGGCTGCGCAGGCAGGGAAGATGTCACTTTTGGTTTATGCCAAGGAAGAAGGGTTTTATGTTAAACTAGTGTGCAAGGCTGGGGTCTCAGGGGCTTTGTGTCCCCATGGTTTTTGGTGTTCCCTGCCCTGTTCAGCCCTAGATACCAGGGCAAGGCAATACCACAGTGGTAAGTGGAGCTCTCTTCTCTCCTCCAAGAGGACTTGGGAGTGCTGGTGGACAAGTTGCCCATGAGCCAGTGATGTGCCCTTGGGGCCAAGAAGGCCAATGGTCTCCTGGGTACCATTCAGAAGAGTGTAGCCAGAAGGTCAAGGGAAGCTTTTCTCCCCCTCTGCCCCAGTAAGGCCACATCTGGAGTATTGTGTCCAGTGCTGGGCTCCCCAGGTCAAGGGAGACAAACTGCTGGGGAGAGTCCAGCAGAGGCTATGGAGATGCTGAGGAAAGGCTGAGAGCCTTTGGGCTGTTTAGCTGGAGAAGAGAAGACTGAGAGGGGATCTGATCAATAGCTAATGGGTGGGAGGAAGGAGGACAGGGCCAGGCTGTTGTCAGTGGTTCTCAATGACAGGACAAGGGGAAATGGGGACAAACTAGAACCCAGGAGGTTCCCTCTGAACAGGAGAAGAAAATTCCTTACTGTGAGTGTGCCCAAGCCTGGCCCAGGCTGCCCGGAGAGGTTGTGGAATCTCCTTCTCTGGAGACATTCCAAACCTGCCTGGACATGATCCTGGGCACCCTGCTCTGGGTGAGCTGCTGGACCAGGGGGGTTGGACCAGATGATCTCCAGAGGTCCCTTCCAACCCCCTGCCATGCTGGGATTCTATATGCTTGCCTGTCTCAAACCTGCTCCCTGGAGAAGGAAACTGGGAGGATTTAAAATGACATTTAAAACACATCTTTCTTAGAGCTACAAAGAGCAGAAACAGCATGGTGCGTCCCTTCCCCTCACAGAATAAATTAGTGTCCTGTGGTCTTCAGCATGTTGAGTGTGGCTATAAATGTCCTTTATTAAAGCTTTCTGTCACCTGGGTGCTTTCAGTGAGGTTTCCATGGCTCCTACCACAGGCAGAGCAGGGCTTTCCACAAAAACCTGCATCCTTTGTGCAGGGGGGCTGCCCTTGCTCCCGTCCACCTTAGCCCATCCCATCTGCTTGAGAGGTTTCTCCAGCAGCCAGGCTTGGCTGCATTTGGTTCTGCTCTGCCGTAGCTCAGATTTGAGCAGCACATGGTAGTGTTTGGCTTCAGGCTGTGGTTTTAAAAGAATTCGGGGTTGAGGTGTTAAACACCTTTGGGTCTTGCTTGTAGGGCAAGATTGGGATAAAGAAAATGAAGCTGGTTTTGGATTGGCATCCAGAAGCAGTGTGGAAGGTGCCATGGCAGGCTGCAACTGGAGGGACTGGGTCCTGGATCAGGTCTCCCAGGTAGCCAGATAGACCTATTGGTGCTTCTCTGTGAATGTTAACATTAGGCAGTGATTTGTGGGGAGCGGTGCAACTGCTCCAGTTCTGCACAGCGCAAGGGAAGTGGAATATTGGTGAGAGGAGACGCTGTGCTAATGAAAAAAGCCAAATATGTATAAGAGTTGGGTTTTTTAATTGGCTGCTTCTAGGTTAGGTCAAGTGAACCTGAGAGACTGGAGGCTCCTGCAACGTCGTCTTTAATGGCTACTTCATCCCTTACCAGCACCAGCTTCCAATTTGAAAAGAGCTTTTTCCCCCCCCTTCCTGAAAGAGCAATTAAATACAGTCATCATAAAGCCGCCGGAGCAGTGGCAGTGCCAGGTATCTGGAGCTGGGCTGTGTGCTCCAGGCAGGTGATAGTGATGCACACTGTGCAAGCGGGATGTTGGCTACCACCCTGCTCATGGATGCTTGCAGATGCTCGTGACTGTCTGTGGGGAACCCTGACTCCTCCCTGCCTTACATTAGCAAGCGTCAAATAAAGATGGACAACCAGGGCCATGATGCTGATGGACTGACGGATATTTTCTGACAAAAACATGCATGAAGGCACCACCTTGTCCTCTCCTCCTGGAGCCAAGCGTTGCTGGTGGGACGTGGCTTTGCTCAGCCCCTGTGTCCCATGCAGAGAGCCTCGCTGGATCAGGCCTGAGCAGGGTGGGGGGTGAGGTGGGTTGTGGGGACACTGACCTCTGTACAGCAGTAGCAAAGTGCTTCAGCATCCTCTGGGGAAAGCAACTCATACAAGTCATTTGTACAAAAAAGATTGTTTCCTGCCTTGAAAATATTTCTGAGAGCTTCCACCACTGTCCCAGGAAAACCCCAGCCCTCCATGACTGCTCAGGAGGGTGATGGCAGACCCCCCTTTTCCGAGCTGATCTCCTCCATCCCATCCCTCTGGACGCCCCACAGCCCGTGCCTTAGGGGTTCCCTGGGGAAGGGAACTGTGGCCCTTCCTCTGCCCGGTACCCGTGGGCACAGACGCTCCCGTGGCTTTGCCAGGGAGGATGTTCAGTGCACGGCCAGAGCAGCCAGTGCTCACTGGGCACCTTGGGCTTCATCCAAGCCAGGGCTTGCCCACCTTGCCATCCCGGTTGCTATCCCACCCACTGCTCCCAGTGCAGGTGTTCTTGGTGGTTTGTGGGGGCTGCTGCTGGCTCAACTCTGGGGACTGAGCTCATTAATCGTCTCAGGGTTGGGAATTGGTGCAAAAGAAGCACAAAGGGCTTTTACTGTTCAGTTACTTGGAAACCGACCATTGATTTTACTTGGTGATTGTGTGGCTTCCAGGCATGTGTCTGTGTATATATGTGTGTGTGATACATCTATACATACACCTGGAAGCCATAAAGTAGATGTAAATGTATGCATATATTTTTCTTTTGCTTACAATTTTTTTAGGGATGGGTGGAGAAGACCCAGGTCTTATGAATTGTTGCTATATTTTTTTAGCTTTCATTTTTTTGGGGTGGGTAGAGGAGAACTAGGTCTCCAGAACTGTTGCTCTTTCAGACAAATCGCTGCTCTGCAGTGGGACCAGTAATCATAGGCACAGGGAGGGCTGGGAACCATGTCGGGGTACCTGGGGGCTGTGAGCTGGTGATGCTCTCCAGGCTGGACAGTGAGTACAGGTGACCTCCTCCTGAGGAGCTTCTGAGCTCATTTTGCAAGAGGGGTTTTGCACTGCAAAGACTGGGCATTTTTGGCGTCAGCTCTTGACTATAGATATAAAATTTTCCAAGTACCCAGGTCACATGTATGCTACATAATGGGCAAAGACATCTTTGGAAATTCAAATACAATATTTCTGTCCAGACTTGTTAGTGGACCAGTCTCTGCACAGAGCTGGTTATCACTTTCCAGAGCAAAGCCTGGTTCCTCTGTGTGTGTCCTTACTCCCCAAATCCCCAGTGTGTGGAAGGACAAGCTCTGATGTGGCTTTGTGGCATGGGAGTACAGGAGACCTGAGGAGAGGACAGCCAGATCGTACATGGGCTGAGGCCCTGAGGCAGATCCTGTTGCTGCAGGGAATGGTGGCATCTACCATAAGTGGCTTCTACCAGCACTAGTGTGGCTAGCAGGACTAGGGCAGGGATTGTCCTGGGTGGAGTCACCACCCTGGAGGGGTTTCTCAGCTGTGGAGATGTGGTGCTGAGGGACATGGTTTAGTGGTGACCTGCCAGTGCTGGATTAATGGCTGGACTCAATGATCTTGAAGGTGTCTTCCAACCAAAATGATTCTATGGTTCTACAAAATAAGAATAAACTGTCTGGAAATGTGCAGTAGCGCTTGAATTCTCCAAAGAGCGTCATGCAGTGGGTGGGCCATCTCCAGAAGTAACATGGAATTCCCAGTCCTGTGAGCCTGGTCTCCTTCTTCATGCCCAAAGGTTTGCAGCGATGTCTGGAGCACATGACAGCTGCCAGGGATTTGCCTTTGAACTTTGTAAGAGTTGTTCTTTGTGCTAGTGAGTGGGGTAGGGCTGGGCATCATTTGTGCTATTCTGGGCACAGACGGGTTTTGGTATGCAGGGGTCCAGCTGTGCTTTCACTCAAAACAACCATGTGGAAAAAAAAAAAAGGAAAAAAAAGAGGTCAGCACCTGCCCCAACCCTGGAGGGCTCACAGTGCTGGAAACGCAGCTCTAGCTTTTCAGGTAGCTACTTGAGGACAAAGTCTCACAAAACTTTGAATTCCTTTCAGCAGCGCTAAATTTGGGGTACAGCAACCGTGGGCAGGGGTGGGAGGGTGGGCACCTCTGCTCCCCGGACCTCCCTGAGCATACCTTCAGTTGCACTCCCATGAGGGAAATTGTGCCATATGAGTGAATACCTGAAATGGCCCCAAAATCAAGTGCGGGAAAAGAAAGAGCTGCAAGAGCAGGGCATGCCCTGTGCTGATGTCTGGTGTTCTGTCTGACCTCTTTCATCGTGGGTGAGCAGGGCTGCTTTTTAAAAAATTATTTGGCTTTAACTCATCAGGAGCAGGAAAAAATGCTGTGATTGTTTATGGCGTGTTGCAGTGGAAGGTAGATAGATGGTCCTTATATTATACCTTGATCTGGCAAAAAAAAAATTGCACAGATCCAGCTGTAGCATAAAGGTTAAAGCAGGAGGGTATAATTAAAATTTGTACTGCAGCGATAGGTTTAACTTAGGGCAGGGGTTTATTGCACGGCACATCTCGGGGCTGATTATCTTGTCTCCAGCCTGGCTCTGGGAGGAGGGGAGAAGGGTGATAACTTTGTCTCGCTGATGCTGAGAAGCAGCTGATGCTGGGGATCAAGGAGCTGCCTCCCCGTGGGGTGGGTTTTTTTGGAGGGGGGTCCAGGAGGTTGGGAGCCCCAGTCGTAACAGGGCAGGAGGTTTGCTGTGGTGGGTGTGGTTGTTTTTACAAGTGTGAGGGTGAATAAAAGTAAAAACGAAGCCAAATAAGGTGAATAATTTAATAGGTATTAATACAATGAATATTGAACAACGATGGAAGTGAAGGAAAATGCGGTTTATTCATGGGACCCCAAATGACACCAGATGAGTTACATCTGAGTGTATTTGGGTTTATTCTCAGCCCTGTGAGTGCTCAGAGCTTCTCCCCCAACCTAGTGAGACAAAGGATGATGGCAGCACATCCCCATTCCCCAAACCAGCACGCTAGCCAAGGGAGAACCTGCCACTTTCAGAGGAAAGCACATTATTTGGACAAAAAACCAGACCGATCTTCTCTGGCTGCTGGTTTCCCATGGGGTTAAGCTGTGTATCCCTTGAGAGCTTAACAATATATTCTAATTATTTCCTTTTCCTTCTAGAAACCTTGGAAAATCTGGGCTGAGAGTCTCTTGCCTTGGGCTGGGTGAGTAACCTCCGCGGCCGCCGCTCTTACCACAGCCCCATGCTGCTCTTCTATCCCAGTTAAAACAGAAAGTGCTTTTCTCAGAGCCGCAGCCTGCGCTCCCTCTCGCCGGTGGCTCGCAGCAGGAGCCCGTACGTGTGTTACCGACAGCTCTGTGCATCAGCTGAGGCACTTGCCCACAGCGTGAGGCAATCCTTTCCACCCATAGCGCCCAAATGGAGTTGTACAAGCCTTTATGGCATAAAATCCTTGTAATGTGACCCAGTCCCTGTGAGGGACAGCCCGCAGAGACCATGTCTGAGATGACAGTGGATGGCCCCAAGACCTTTAGGTGTCAGAGCTCCAGTCTTGAGGAATGACAGTCAATGGGCAGATTTCTGTTTTATCTAGTGCGTGTACCTTGTTTCTGTTCCATGCCCCTTTGAAAACTAAAGAATACCTTATCAATAATTTATCTTATCAATATTTTATCCAAAAGAGCCTCTATAAGCACTGCGGCACAGATGTGCTGGTCCTGCAGCGATGCTGCGGTTCCTGCAGGCTTTAGAAGGTTGCTGCTGGCCTTCAGCTGCCTGGGGAGAGCGTGTGCGATGGGCTGGACGGCTCCTGATGGCTTCACTCATGCGAGAAATTTCTTTGATGGCAGCTGAACTGCTCACGTGAAGAATGCTTAAAAGTGTGTGTGTATATATAATACATAAAACCCAAACGCTGTAGGAAAGAGGAGGCCACTTTTCTTGCTGTGGGCACCTTCCCGTGGTGCAGGGCTGGGGCATTAGGAGCTCGAAGCCCCCAAGGATGTACAGAGACTCCCAGGGATGGGTGCTCCGCTGTGTCAGGGCCCCTCCAGCCCCACGTTAAAGCGGGGGTGTCTGCGTTTCTGGCATGTATTTAGGAAAGCAGTTGGGTGTGCTGGGTTCCTGTGCCACTCCCTTGAGGGTGAGTGGACAAGGACCTGGGCTCTGCCTGCCCTTGGTGCCTGCTGTGGCTTTGGGCATCTCCTCCCAGCTCCCCACGCATCCCCTCCAGTACTGGATGTGCTTACAGGGCAAGTGCCAAAGGAGTTAGCTCAATTTTTCCAACATGCTTTGAGATGTGATTTTAAAATAGAGTGAAATGTGAAAGTCACCCTGTATCACAAGCCATACAAATAAGACCTATTCCGCCAAGAAGAGCCCTTCTGGTTAAAATAGACCCAGGCTTTGAAAGGAGTTGTCTTCTTATCTGTGCAGGGATTTTATTTATCATCCTTAGTTTCACTGAGAGCTGATGTTGTGGTGGTGGAGAAAAGCGATGAGAAGGAAGTAGCAGGGGGGGAAAAAACAACCAATGTTTTGCAGAGCTTTTCTTTGATTTGGAACTGCAGCAGCATCTAAATATACCGAGGCTTTGTGAGTGCAGCTGCGTGGGATAAGTGGGGGCTGAGGAGGGAGAGAGCGGCTGCTCCGGGCAAGGGCAGGGCTGGCAAGAGCTGCCGAGCATCGATTCGGAGCTGGGCATCTCATCCTGTTCCAGAAGCAGAGAACTCTGCAGCTGCATGTGCAGGAGTTGGAAAGAGAACTGGAAAGCATGAGATTCCGCTGCCACCTTCTCTTGAATGTGCAGGTACCTCTGCAGCCCAGCTCATCCTCCCCTCCCAGTGCAGATCCACCAGGTGTCTGCTTACAGGACTTTTTGAAATAGCTTCTCTTTTGCAGCCCTCTCAAAGATAAATGTGTTTCACTAAACTCTATGCAGCATGAAAACCTAATTTCAGGCTCATGACAGTTTCTGAAGGCTCAGCAGTCTTCCTTAAAAGCCTTCCAGAATCCCAGCAAGGTGGGAGCGTGCTTCAGCCTCTAGTTTGAAAGAGTAAGTGGAAAAAAATGTGAAGCGGGACAGAAATCAAAGGTGAGCAAAGCTGAGGTAACGTGTACCCGTTAATTACATCCCGCTCCTCCCAGCTCACTCTCTAATTAATGCATTTGCTGGGTGCTGCTTGCAGGGTGAGAAGTGTTGAGTGAATTTGTAAGGTCAGATGCTTTAGCCACGTGTTTCATGAGCAAAGACATTTGGGCAGGGTGGCTGAGCATCGCTCCCGGGTCGCTGCACCTCCCACCAGACCTGAGACCACTTGGCTGGGCTGAGCTCCCACAGGACCCGACTCCTGCAGCATCCCAGTGCTGAGCCCTGCTCCTGGGCTGGGCTTTCACCTCATCCTTTGAGCAAGTTAACACTGGGCGAGGCTTTAATTGAGGAATCTTGAGAGTCTCTAACCCTGGGCAGATGTACAGGCTGGCACGAGGCCCTTTCTGTGACGCTGGCTCTGAAACACCGTTGTGATGCGGGGGGAAAAAATAAGGTCATGTTTTTCTTGTAGTTAATTCAGATAAAATTCTGCCTGTGGAGGCTGCCTGTTGATTTTTAGAAAATGTTGAGACAGCCTCCAACAAGGTGATTAGCCCCGACTCCAAGGAAACGAGCAGCAGGATGAAACCAGCCATCCAAAATCCTAAAATCCAATTCAATGTACAAAAGAACAGAAGAAACCTTCCCAAACGAGCAGCTCCTGCAGCCGCTGGCGGAATACCCTGTGCTCGGAATTGGGTCCAAAAATAGACATTTTGAGCGCAGAAAGGGGTCAGCTGCTGCCGTTGCCCCTTGGTGCTTTGCGCTGGGGAAAAGCTTTTGCAAGCCCAACCCCAAAGGTTCCCTGGCCCAGGACGGCTGCGAAAGGTCCAATTTGCACCCAAGTACGAAGCAGCATTTGCTGCTTGCTCAAGTGCCAGACCAGACCCACGTGCCAGATCTCCATGTGGCAGCATCCTCGCCAGGAGCAAGCCAGGGATAAAACTGTACTGGCAGGAGGCGAAGCTTCGGCTTCCAGCCAGGAACCCTTTTTTTTTTTTTTTTCCCTGCAGAGGTGACACATCTGCTGGCAGTGACATTATCATGTGGTGGATTTTGCATCAGCAAATAACCCACTAATAATCACACCTTGCTAGGCTCTGGGACGTTATGGAAACTGAGCCAAATCTAGCTAGAATACAGAAATTCCTCTGTTGAAGGTGAGGATATCCAGCTGGGAAATTGCTTTCCCAAAGGAACAAGGTGATAGGCAAGGAGCAGGAGGTCTCTGTCACACGGAGTTGTGGAGGGCGATGAGTTTATAGCAGTGAATTGGGATAGATGAAAGCCAGTGACTTAAGGGGAAAAGGAATGATTTTTAAAAAAATCAGTCTTTCTCTAGTATGTTTTTCTTCCAAAAGCCTCCCATTGGCTGAGGTTGTGAATCATTCTCAGTTGTTGCTGGAAATGCTAAGTGCGCCTTGCGCTTTCTGGAGGGATATTTTTTAATAGGAATTGAGCAGTGGGTGCTGTGCTGAGCTGTAGCCCTGGCAGCTGCCCCAGACCCTTTGGGCACAGGGACCTCCCACCCCAACTGCCCGAGGGGGGCCATGGAGGGGGATTTATGAGCTGCCTTCCCTGCTCCCAGCTCTGGCCGGGACCCTCACGCAGCATCTTGCTTTCCTAGCAGCACCTGATGCGTCAGAGATCACCTTGCTGAGCAAAAACTCATCTCCCTGGCTGTTTTTTTGCAATGGTCAAGGAAAAAAAAATGACCCCAAGGATTCCCTACCCAATGATGCTCAATGTCCAGCAGTCCCACGTCCCTTGGATACCCGACCCAATGGGGTCTGGGAGCACAAAGGGGAGACAGGCAGATCCAGGGCAGTTATACCCCATACTGTATATACTCACTACCTGTATTTATAGAGAAAAAGTGCCTGTTATTCTTACATGAGCCATTACAGGCTCTCAGGCTGCTCTCTGTGCCCAAATGCTTGAGCGCTTTGCCTCTCCGTGGGTTTGTGTCATAAGGTTGTAGCTGTGTAAATTCGAGCGAGGATGTGCAATCCACAGGGTGTGTAAATAATTCCTTTTCTTCTCACCTGTGCTGAGGACTTGTACACACATTAAAGCAAAAAAAAAAAAAATTACTTTGGGATAAACAGGCTCAACCCATTTTTTTCAGTAGAAATACATTTTAATGTATTCCTATAAAAATAACATTTCTGAAGCTTTAACATGGAAATCAGGCTTCACTTTTCTTTTTCCATCTGCATAAAGAAGCTTAATGATAAACTGAAGCTATTTTCTTTTTTATTGTGTGGGACCAGAGTGTTTTACTCCAACAATAAGAGCAAGGCGTAGCATGGGCAGATGAGGGGGCACCTCCAGGCTCAGCGGGTGCTGCTGTCACCTGATTATTGCCCAGGCAGTGCAAAATTAGTTAGAAATGTCCTTTGCTCTTTTTTTTTTTATTTTGGCGGCGTTAGCTGTTGCACGTTTCTGATCTGCGAGAAAGTGGCTTTTGCAGAGCTTGGGTTATTCTGTGGGAAATCAAGGGTTTGGGTTTAGATACGCAGCAAACGTGCGTCTTTAACTGTACTCAAACTTCATGTATAAATAAAAAATAAATCCAGATTGACCTTTTGTGAGGGAGAGAGCAAGGTACTCCTAACAGAGCTGACTCCTTGCTCTGTATCTGAGCAGAGGCTGATCAAAGCAGCTTGGGTGTTAGGAGCAGGCGGGCTCTGCTTTCACTCCTGCTCAAGGGTCATCTCCCGTGCTTGCTGTGAACCAATGCACTTTTAATGAAGATGTAGGTGCATTTATGGATCTATTGCACCAGGCCCTTTGCAAGTGCGAGCAAGCAGGGAGAACTTAATTTGCTTCCCCCCCTTAGCAGTGTCAGAGCTTGACCTCTCCCTAGCGCTGCGATCTCTTCTGTTTTGCCCAAAGTGCACTGAATCTTCCAGTTCAGGGTCTGCACCCTTCTGTCTTCCTTACGGAGAGATGATATAAGGCAGAATTTTAAATTCTGGGGAGCTGTGTGAGCCATGTGAGCTTTGACCCATCCATTAAGTGAGTAACGTGGAGCTTTATTCGTAGCTGGTGTGTAGGTCTCAAAGACTGGAGGCAAGTTGTGCTGTAGATCAAAGTGACACGGTGGCAAGCTGGCAAAAGGCACAGGTAATGTCACAGCCCCTCTCCTGTGTCTCAGCATCACTTCCCATGGGGTGGTTTGTAAGGTCAGATAAGTAGGGCAGGAGCGATGTCTGCCGGGGTGAGTCTGAGCAGTGGCCCATATGGGACCTGGCGCTTCCCCAGCTCGCTGCCACCTCCGGCTTCCAGGGGCTTAGGAAGCATGTATTCCTCATTTACATTTTTATTTATATGTATATGTACACATATCAAATAGATATTTCTATAGCCTAGGAATATCCAGTGAAATCCATATGCTGTTTCCATTCTTTTCTTTTTTAAAGCAGTGGTCATAAAGAAAAATAAAGCCCCAAGTTGTTCCTAATAATAGACCAGATCCTGCAACTGAGTCTAAGCTGCAGTTTACTGGAGTGACTCATCAGCTGTGCTGGGGTCAGGCATTGGCTTTATGGAGAAGTTCCCGGGGAAAGTTACTTTGAGGTTTAAATGCTTCATATCAATAGAAATACTTTTTTCTTTCCTGTTTTTGCCTTGTATGATGCTAAATGCTTAAGCACAAATTTAAGAAGAGTTTCATTCCCCAAATGACATGTTTTGGCAGCATTTTTTTTTTTTTTTCTTTTTTTCCCCCCAATTTGTCAGATTGAAATTTTGGAAAACAAACTCAGTTTTGCAAAAAGCTTCAGCTTCCAATGAAACTATTTTGGCAGCACAGCATCCCTGAGCAGGTTCATGTGCCAATCCCAGGTCCATACGCCTGGCCTCGCTGTTTCCCCTGGAAGAGGGTGCTCCAGCGTCTGCTCTGGTCCAACGCAGCAGCCTCTGAGCCAGTTAACCCCGTTTGAAACCCGTTTAATCCCAAGGAGTCTGAATTTTGGTAGAGCAAATTATTAGTTGGCAAAAACCTCTTGTAGTAACGGATTATTTTGTTCTTTCTAGGGACATGGGTCACTTTTGGAGGTCAGATCTCAGATGAGGTAAGTGATGCTCAGTGTAAGTATAATAGACAAAGTAAAAAACCAATACGAGATATTTTTAAATGCAACCATGGCTACCAAAAGCAGAGGAGCCTGTGCATGAGGAAATGGCAGAGAGTTACTCTGCAAAGCAGCACGATCCTTGCACTTCTGCTACAAAAAACCCTGATGAATCTGATGTTTCCAGGGATAAGCTTCGATAAAAACCCCCACCTAACCCTTAGAACCCTCTTCTTTGTCATGCTGGTGATAATTTCCTCTGCTGGTGGTGGTACCACCAGAGCAGAAATTGGAAATTATTTTGGCATCATGCGTGTAATCGGCAACAGTCACAAATAAGGGCAGGGGCTTGGCTTACAAGGAGCTGCCTGATGGTTTATTTTTTTACCTAATAAAATGAAACAAATTAAAATGACCTTGGATTTCCTGCACACTCTTGCCCGTACCAGATGGCTCTTAATCTTGGTTAATAATCCTCCCAAGTGCCAGGCAGCACGTGGATTTCTCTTCATCTCAGGTATGCTGCAGATAGCAGGCATCAAAAGGAGAGCAACCTCCTAGCTCCCTTCCCTCTTGTACATGACGAAAACCCCAAAATAACTTTGGCAGAAGGAAAATGGCCCAGGAGTCTGTACTCAAAGAGGGTTTTTTTGCTTTTTAAGTCATTTGATTTTGGTGGTATTTCTTCTGCTGATGGCAGGTCACCAAGTTCATTCCTGTTTCTTGGTGCTGCAGGCTGAAGCAAGATGACTTGCCCCATCCCTTGAAGTGTTCAAGGTCAGGTTGGACGGGGCTTTGAGCAACCTGGTCTAGTGGGAGGTGTCCCTGCCATGGCAGGGGAGTTGGAAACAGATGATCTTTAAGGTCCCTTCCAGCCCAAACCAGCCTATGATTCTATGACTTGTTTCAATCACAAATTTTTGTCCCTGGCTCTCCCTGCCCTCTTAGAAGAAGTCAAAGTGTTCACACATGAAACAAGAGGATTGAAACACATCCCTGCCCTTGAGGGATGGCCACTCTAAGGACACTGGCCATAGGTGGGTGCCCTGGCTTGGTGCCTGCCCCCACCAGAGCTGCCATCACCCTCTGGGAGTAGAATCACCCGAGGACTCCTGGGCCTTTAATGGGAATTGCATGAAATGACCTTCAGACATTGACATACCCTATGATATCTGCTGGAGAGCTGCAGGACAGCCTGTCTGGTAGCCAAAAAAAAAAAAAAAAAATTAAACTCTTACCATGGAAATATCCTTTTTGCATTAACCATCACAGATTTGCAGAGTATCTCCTCTAACCCTATTAAATTCTTGGCCTCTTTCCTGTTAGAAAGTTCCGATGAGATTAATTCCTCCCAGGATGAGTCAAAGTTGATGTAAATCCATGTTTTTGTGACAGTGCATGAACTCTGAGTGCCATGCCAGAGGTCCTCACCCCCTGGGTAGGGGATGCTGACACACCCCCAGCCCTGCTGAAGCTCCTTTGCTGCACATTCAGGGGCTTTTCCATGTGCTGGTCGCTCAGGATGTGGCCTGCCACCTCTCACCTCCATCTTTGCCTCCTCAAGGTGGCCGAGCAGCTGATGACAATCGCCTACGAGAGTGGTGTCAACCTGTTCGACACGGCTGAGGTGTATGCGGCTGGCAAGTGAGTGCTCAGCATCCTGCTGCACATCCCTGGGGTCCCTCTGCCTAGCTCTGCTCCTCCCTGTGTCACAGTCACTCATGATGGAGAGGGCTCTGGAGATGCTTGGGAAGCCCCTTCCTCCCTGAGAGGGGACAGAACAGCTTTGATATTTGGAGCAATCTTTAAAAACAGCAGCAAAATGAAGCTGGAATCCCAGCTGAAGACTGAAACATCACTCGTGCCACTTGCTGTTGGCATGGGGAGAAAAATATCCTGAGCAAATGAGAAGTCAGCGCACATCTTAATGGTGACGAATGGCCCATGCCAGTGACAGCTCCCGGCGTGGGGACCGCTCTGGCTGCGGCACAGCTAATGCTCTTAGTGTTGCTGTGGAACTGGGGTGTGGGGGAAATCTCCATCCTTTTAATATATTTGACTGGCTGGTTTACACAGCTTTGTATTTAGCGTAAAAGGTGGACTGGGATATCATGTCCCCAGTGTGGGGACAAAGTGACTTCCCAGAGCAGATGTAGAGCATGGGGCTGGAGGTCTGTTCCTGCAGGAGCGGGTGGACAAGATGCTTTGTATTGACAGAGGGGGTCAGTCCCTGGTGATTCTGGGTTGCTGTCACCTGTGAAGAGGGAGTTGCACCGCTGGGAGCGGTGTTCAGGCTGCCATCGGTCTGGGGGAACAGGGGGAGATGGCACCAAGCATCCTCATGTCTCCTCTGACACAGGGCTCTCTCTCTTGCACAGGGCTGAGGTCATCCTGGGCAACATCCTGAAGAAGAAGGGCTGGAGGTACTGTACCACTGGATGGTGATCCCTGCCACCCACAAAGGAGTGGACCTCTGGGCATGAGTGAATCCTTCTGGTTTTTAAAGCACTGTGTTAGGTGATGCTGGCCCAGGAGCGAGAGCTGCTGCTCCCAGGCAGTGCCAGGAGGTGATGGTCACAGGCAGGGCAGCCAGACCTTTCAAGTGCTAGATAAAATTACTCTCCTGCTTCTTTTCGGAGCGCATGCTGGCTTCACGAGGCTGTGGCCATCAGCCTGCCATCCTTTCTTGACTGTTCATGAGTGGGCACAGTTCTCACTGAGCGTATCCATCATCATTGCCACGCACAGTGCGTCAAGACAGATGGTTTGGGCATCAGCATCCTTGTCTGCGTGCATGAGACTGTATTAAGAATGCAAAGCTGTGATGGACCTTCATCCCGGGTAGCCTGGTAGGAGACGATACCTGATTTAAATGATGCGCATTAGCATATGTTGTGTAGTTTTAAGAGCATTTGCATAATCTTTAAAGGCCTCCCGCGTGTGTCAGCCTTCAGCTGAAGAATGTGTTCTGGCGGTGCTCTCCAAAAGCAGTATCCCCTGTGTTAGGGTGATGATTATTCAGTAAGAAATATTCTGGATCCTGTGGAAGAAAAAAAAGTTTAGTCTAGCAAAAGCTGGAGAAATTTGGTGTTGTACGTGCAATCTAGTTTGCAAATGATAAATCTTTTGATTTAATATCACATGAGAAATTATAGATTAATTCAGTGAATGCATCGCACTTGGAGTTTCAATAACTCTGGGAATGCTGTTTGATAATGAGGAGCGCTGGACTTGGATACCAGGAAGGAGTAGTGCTGTAACCATTGGTTTGGGGCTCTGGAGATCGCTTACTCCATGACTAAATGTGTATCTTCTTTTTCGGTCACTTTGTTTAAATTAGTTTCAGCTTCTGGACACCAGCCTATTGTCACTGCCTGCCTGCAGTGGACCCAAGCATTGGAGAAGTGACCTCTAGACTTGTTTTAGAAAGGATTGTAGGGATGTACAAATGCTTGTAGTGAACCCACAGCTATGAGACTGTGGCCATGGCTGCAGGACGTCCGGGTACCTCTGTTTTTCTGTGGGCAGCATCCTGCTGGCTGACCTATCCTTTAACAATAATAATTTTTCTGTTTTGTTTGCAGGAGGTCCAGTCTGGTCATAACAACAAAACTGTACTGGGGTGGAAAGTAAGTCTCATCGTTACTTGTAATGATGTTTGCGGTGTGGTTTTCTCTTTTACAACCAGGTTGGGATTAATGGGGGCGTGAGATGTATTCTTCAAAGGGGAGATTAAACCTCGCCTGGGAGGGGTGCTTAGAAACGTTGGACTGCCTGGCAATATCCATAGCAGGGCTCTCACCATGTTAAATTAGTAGCATTACTCATCCCAGATGCTGTTGTCTTTGAGACAGGGAACCCAAACGAAGCTCGGGGTCCCTCCATTGTATCAGTTGTAACTTCGTTTTTGGGATGTTTAAAGCAGAATACCAAATTGGTGCTCCCCGATTTGTGAGCATCCCAGATCTCTAACAGCCGTGTACCTGCTTTTCCCTTTGCAGAGCTGAAACAGAAAGAGGGCTTTCCAGAAAACACATCATTGAAGGTACGTGTTGCACAGGGCAGGGGGTCTGGCAGTGCCTGAGTGCCTTGGCACGGGCATGGTGGGATGCTGGCCAAGTGGTTGCTCTTCTATGATCCAGGTCTGCTTGATCTCTGTGCTCATTGCTCCTCTGTACGAGTCCTGCACCATGCAGGTGCCAAGCGTGGCTGTGAAGTGCCCAAAATGCACCAAAGGATGGCGCAGAGGAGGCTACAGCAATGGTGCAAGGGCTGGGACGCCAGGCTGAGAGAGCTGGGCTTGTTCAGCCTGGAGAAGAGAAGGCTCCAGGGAGATCTTGTAGTGACCTTCTAGTACTTAAAGGGGTCTGTCAGAAAGATGAGGATGGACATTTTAGCAGGGTCTGTTGTAATAGGATGAGGCTTTGTGGCTTTAAACTGAAAAAAGGTAC
>JAVSBS010005815.1:0-18263 GCA_033124195.1 Coracias cyanogaster | reverse complement strand
GAGGATGGACATTTTAGCAGGGTCTGTTGTAATAGGATGAGGCTTTGTGGCTTTAAACTGAAAAAAGGTACATTTGGACTAAATGTTAGCAAAAAATTCTTTGCAGTGAGGGTGGTGAGGCACTGGAACAGGTTGTCCAGAGAAGCTGTGGATGTCCCAACACTGGAAGTGCTCAAGGCCAGGTTGGCTTGGCCTTTGAGCAACCAGCTCTAGTTGAAGATGTCCCTGCTTACTGCAGGGGGGTAGGAACTAGATGATCTTTAAGGTACCTTCCAACCCAAGCCATTCCATGATTATTTTGGCTTTTCTCAAAAAGCGTGAGCAAATGCATTGTCCGCATAAAGCCTCCTCTGCCACTCCTCTCTGCAGCAATGACCTTTCGGGGTTTTTTTGCTATAATAAGCAAATGTGTTGTCCTTGGCCAGCTGTGTGTGCATCACTTGCAGATTTATGGCTTATCTGCAGCAATCAGGGTTTGATATACTGAGGTTTCATCGCTCACTGCCTCACATGGGTTCCCAGCAGCTTTGCACCGTTGCCCTCAAGAACAGCCCTGACCCCAAGTGCTGTGAGATAGCAGGAGGCAGGAAGGCTCTGTGGGTCTGGAGCTGCTCTGTGGACACCCTCCAGCTCTTTCTCAGTTGGTGGTAGATGTGACCATGGCCATGTGGGCTCCTGTGGTGGAGCAGGGAAGGATGCGGATGCAGGGCATGATGTCAGCCTGCAGAAATAGCCTCTGGAAGGGTGCCAGGTCCCACCTGCCGAGCAGCCGGCTGCGGAGGGCTGTGTTTTGCTCTCAGTGCTGTTTCTTCTCAGGTGCTCAATTTGGTTGTATGTTCCCTCGCCTGGCTCCTTGCAGCAGGTCCCACATCCTACTAAGTGATGCCATGTTCTACCTGATCCATTGGGATTTATTGACCCAAGTCTCTGCTGGGTCTAACGCACACTTCTCATCTTCCAACTTTTTTTGTTCTCTCAGATACATTATTGCTGGAGAGAGAAAGCACACGCATTTTTCTATACAGTTAAGTGTCTGTCACCAGGGAGGACCCTGGGGCCACCAGTTCTCCCTGGCCACATCAGGGAATCATTTTGGTTGGAAGACACCTTTAAGATCCTCAAGTCCAACCATTAAACCCAGCACTGCTGACCTGAGAGCAGTTTTTTCGTTAATGATGTCTTGGTGTTTATGGAATTATAGTAGATTTCAAAAAACAAACAAATTCACAAAGATTTTCTTGTTTATTTGTTTTCTATTGCTTCACAAATATTTATTTTTTTATTAAGCTCATGATAAAAGTGGAAAATTATCATAGAATCATGAGTGGGTCTCAGACCCAGAAAAGCAGCCAGCAGCACGGGCACCTGGGTCTGTCTTCTACATAAATCCTGAGTAAAAATAGGATGGGCTGGAAGAAAGGCTGTGTAGAGCCGTGGAGGGGAGTCACTGGGGGTGTCTGGCTCCTCATGAGCTGAGGAGCCTTCGAGGCAGGAGGAGAGCATCAGGCTTGGTACCTGTGCCCGGATCCCTGTGGAGGGGTTCGCACCACCTGCCTCTTGTTTCTGTTTGACCCACTTCTGTCTGCTGCCATGGAGGGACGTGCCAAATGGGTTCTCTGGGTTACTAGGAAATGAAACGCTCTGTGCTGAGGTCCCTGGGGGAGCTGAGGGCAGCAGGGTCTGGGGCCAGCCTGGGTAATAACCCAGAGCTGGAGCCCCAGGGGAGCAGCACCCTCCGTAAACCACCACACCAGCAATGAGAAGCGATTCTCTTTATCGCACTGTGGATGCTGGGGTAATTAGCCTCCTCTTTGATTTATGAGCTAAGCCCTAATTGATTACAGTGGTGGTTGCTTAAGCTAATGTTTGCTGCCAAGACAAATTAGAAAAGGAAAAAAATTGGGCTCATCTCCATTACTAGTGTGCTGCCGTGTCAGCAGTCTGATGGCGCAGGGGGAGCTGCAGAACAGGCGGGAGGTGTGTTTTGGGGTTTGCTCATCAGAAGGTAGCCTCTGTCTGCAGAACGTCAGGTTTGCCCGCCAGAAATGGGAGGTCTAACTTGCATGTGGCCACTTGTGTGTTTTGTCACCAGAACCTGCAACTGGCCTGTTTGTCACAACTTGCAATGGCTGGGATTTGTTCTATGATAAAACATAATATTTTCCATATAATCTATTCCTATATTTATATTATCCACCCTCGTGTGGGATGTTGCTGCCACCCACATCACACCCTGGCTGATGCTGTCCCAAGCAGGTGAGGTGGGATGAACGTGCTCATGGGTGAACTGGGCAGCCTCCTCCTCAGGGTGCAGGTCTGGTCCTCTTCCAGCTCAGAGGAGCATCACTGGAGCACAGTCAGTTTTGCCTCGTAGTAACCAACTTGTACACCTGGGATTGCCCAGTAAAGTTTTCATTATTTAGTATTTGCAGAATTCGGCTCTATTAGGATACGACTTGCACGTTAACCTAATGCTGGAGATAGTTTTTTAGCAATGTTTTACTGAATTTTCATTTGAGTAACCTCCCCATGAGGCAGTCTCCTGGCTGCTCTTGGCATTAGACCCAGAGGTGCTCAGGGAAGCTGCAACCACCTCACAGGTGGCCCAAACCCATCCATTTTCTATTCCTTATGGGGCTACTTCATGAAATGATAGAAAAATACCGGCAGCAGTTGGAACAACTTCACAGAACGGATAGTGAATAACACAAAGGTCAATGTTAGCTATTTTCTATAAATACATTTGGCAAAAATGGCCATTTTTTTCATCCTGAAATTCAACAAACGTTTTCAGACTGCTCTATTTTGGCTCATTCTTCAGGAACATTCATAAAAACACTTTGTTCCTGGGAAGAGTCATAGCAAATAAGTGTTAGAAATCCTCTTCTCTCACATATATTTATATATGTGCATGTGTCTATATATGTGTGTGTATATATCTATACAGGCTTTTAATGCCATCTCCCATCAGATCCTCATAGAGAAGCCACTGAAGTCTGGGCAGTCTTGGACTTTTTGCAGTGCATTGGTGGCCACAATTTGCTTATCCTGCCGAGAGGGTAGAGCCCTTTGTGATGATTTATCTGCTTATCATAATGTATCAAACCAATCAAACGTATCCATCCATCCACCAACCTCCCACCCAGGTTGGTGTTTCTGGAAGGTCCCCCTGGGGCAGGGCTTTGGTAGGTGGGACAGGACCAAGGTGATGTGCATGGAAGAGGCTCTGTGATAGAATTTAGGTTAACTCTGAACAGAAGCAGAGCGCTGAAGTCAGCCCCTGATGCCTCCCAATAGGGCTGGCCATGGGCACGCTTTGTAACTGGTGTCTGGCCAATCCAAATCTCAGAGTAATTTAAGAATTGAGCAAGTTCTCGTGCAAGGGAGAGACTCTGCATGTGGCCAAACTGGTGTTTTCTTCTTAATGTGGCTGTGTAGGTATGGGACAACATTATGCAGCATCCTTCTCATACGCTATATGGTTGTGTGTGTGTGTATATATATTTTATCTGTACGTATATAAATAGAATGGTCAGCTCTGTGCCCAACTCTGACCACACAGGTTCTTGTCTCTACTTTGCTGTTTCCAGGGCTAAAAGCTTCTCTCCAGAGGCTGCAGCTGGAGTATGTGGATGTCGTCTTTGCCAACCGGCCAGACAATAATACCCCCATGGAAGGTAAGTGAAAGCCTGCATTAAAGGTTTTAGTGTGACTGATCCTGGCTTACAGGCTTAGACTGATGATGGAAGGAAATGAAAAACTATTTTTTTATTAAATATTCAGGTGGGGCTTATATCAAACACCTCCTTTGTGATATCCTAGAGCCCTGTATATTTACACTTCAATGAAATGATTTGTATCTCTTGGAAGGAAATTGAAGTTTCCTTTGTGTCCCAGCAGTGGCTGTAACGTCGTTTGGTTTTTTTATTTCCTTCTCCTGATTCCTTCAGATAAACTGAATAGGTGTTTCCACTTAAGGTGTCAAGTGAAACCTGTGCCTCCCTGGTGTGGCTCTAGAGAGGGGAGTACACCAGCAGTGCCAGCCCCGTCCTTGTCCCTGTCCCCTGAGCTGCCTGGATAGCATGTGCTTCTCCTGGCGCTAAACCAGGGGTGCCATCCAATGCATGGTCAGAAACAAGAACCTATTGGCAAGCTTCAGGGTTCCCTGCCCCAAGGACCTGCACAGCACAAGCCAAGTCTCTGGTGGGCTCAGGGTTGTGTGAGGATGGAGTCCCTGTGGGGCACAACAGGGTTTCCCCAGGCATGGAGAGCAGCGATGCTCTGCCCAGGGCTGGCCTCAGCCTTGGTGCCCAGCCCTCAGTCCTGGTGGGGAATGGTCCTGGTTAAATTCAGACTGTTAAATCCAGGGAATGAATTTAGGAGCTTGCAAGTTCCATGATTATCTGTGCGCTTTAATTCTGTTTTATGGTTGTGGATAAATGTATACGTGTGTTTGGTGCACGGCCATGGCTCAGTTACCCAGGAACCTTCATCAGGACATTTTGGGGTTACTGCCCTATTTAATGGGCACCAGTTCCCATTCCTTCTCTTTTCCCATCGGATTTAACACAACCATTCACACTGTGGCAGAAGATTAGCTTCACAGCTAAATAAAAAATAGCAAGAAGACTTGCAGGCTGCAGAAGCTGTCAGAGGCGCGTACATGCAAGTCAAACAAACCTGGAGCTTGACAGGCCCTTCCAGAGCTCCTGGCTTGACTTTCAGCGGTTGTGACACCTATTTTTCTTAGCAAACATGGGGCTGGGAGACTGGCACGGACCTTGGATGGATGGCAGTTCTGCTGCCCTGGCCAACCAGCGCCAGCAGTGATGGGTTCAGGGAACTGGCCTGGGATTTTAGGACCGGTGCAGATTTTGCAGTAGCTGATGAGGTCAAAGAAGATGTGACATGATGTATCTCAGAGGGAGAAATGACCTCTCTGCTCAGTCAGTTGTCATCTAATGAAGCGGTGCTGAATATATTTCCCGTGGCCGCGCGGCGCAGCTGATCTCAGGCGTTTACAGCTCTTAAGATGCTGCAGACGCTGCCGGCAGCGCTGGAGCTTGGCAATGAGGTATCGACCGTGGTGCTTGGTGAGATGTTGAGCAGGGTGAAAAAAGGGACATTTTTATTATGAATGGCATGGTGTCGATTCTTTCTGTGTACTTGGTGCTTTTTTTATGGTTCACCTACTAAGCCACTTCTATCCCAGAGCATCTGTTGAACCATCTGTCGGTTCTGCACTATCTGGCACGCACAGTAAGTGCAGAGCTACCTTCACAAGACACACAATCCCTGCTCCGTCTCCTTGCGTGCTTATGCTTTTCCCATGAGCAAATAGCCGCTTCTGATGGAGAGCAATTTGTAGGTAACCTTAAAATGTTCCCCACTTGTGCCACTCACGCCAACACGTGAGGGTCCTGTTTGAACGAGCAGTGTGGTTGTAGGTGGGAAGACACAACCAAATAAATCAAAGGATAAACCTGGAACGTTCATTTTTGCTTCCTTCACTCGCTGCATGCAGGCAGGTGAGGTTTCTGTGCCATCGCTCGGGGTCCTCCATCTGCCATGATGTGTGTGTGTGTGTGGGCATCAGCAGGAGGTGGATCAGCCATGTAGAAACACTCATCTGGTCCACCCCAGCCACAGTAGAACTGCTTCCTGCTCTCCCAGGCTGGTCACGGCCCAGCCCAGGCTGCCTTAGGAGGTGTGGGTAATGGAGAGCTCATGAGAGAAGAGGAGCATTTAATACCATTTTCTTTATGTAGGTGACTTGGGTCCCCGAAGCAGCAGGCAAAGCTGCTGTGTTTGCCTTTCTTAGAAGTCTCAGCAAGAAAAAAAGCTTTCCATTGTTAAAGTAATGCAATACTAGCTTCGAGGAACATCTGGAGATGAGTACCTTGTGCAGGGCTCTTTGTATAACCCTGCGGTCAGGTCTGGCAGGTCCCTGGCCAGGACAGCCGTGTTCCTCCTCGCGCCGGAGCTGGTCCCGGCTCTGCTGGGCCAGGCAGGACGAAGGGCTGTCCATCCTCGCTGGTGTTGGCCACTCATGGGTGATCCCACCCTCAGTGGCTCTGCTGTGGTGTGGTCCTCCTGGGCAGGGACCTCGGGAGATGGGTGATGGGAAGGATCTGTGCTTCTCTCCTGAGCTTCTGCGAGTCTCACGCCTCATTAGTCAGGCTGGAGAGCTGATCCCCCAACTGCGCTAGCAGATGCTTTTTGTCATCCTGAGCAGCTTTTCCAGCAGATGAGCAGGGCAGCTCTGGCTGTGGGGAAGGAGGGTCCTCGGGGTCCCCTGGGGAGCTCCCCCCATTGTCACGGTGCCAGGGGACAGCCAGCCCACAGCCCTGGCAAGCAGAGGGGGGAAGATGATGTTGTTCCTATCAGGTACCTCTAAGCTACTTCAAAATTATTAATATTATTCTGCCACAGGCTGTTTTCTGGATTTTGAAGCATTCATTTATGCTTTAAAAAAATCTCCCCTTCTTAAGTGATGCCATTTGTGCCATCCAGCTGGCAGACCGAGCGGGCCATGCATGTGCTCCTCACAAACCATCCCACTGTCATACCCAGAGGAGCAGGCTCTGGTAAACAAGAAGATATAGATATATATAAAGATATAGATATATTTTCTGAGTTGACTTCAGTTTTTCTTGAAAGGAGTAGAGGTGGGAGCAATGAAAACAACCATGGACTGAAATGTGTAAGAGGCATATGATGAGATGTTGATCAAAATTCCTAAATGGTAGTGTGGCAAAAATAGACGATGAAAGGCAGCGAGAAGCTGGCACTGCTGTGGAGAGAGGAAGGATGGAGGGATGGCTGTGCAGCTGCCCATCACACCCAGCACGCCTGCGGGTACCAGCGTGGCTGCTTGGGAGTGGGGCGTTGTGTTGGACTAGGACATGCCTAAGAATAAAATGCTTAGAAATAGAGAGAAGCGTGGCTTTGGTCAAAATGAAGAAGAGGAGGAAAAAAAAACAAACCCAAACAAAGCAATATCTGGCGTTTGAACTCTACTCTTCATTGGGGGAAATAACACCTTATCCAATGATTCCCTTGAGAAGAAATTTCCCTTTTCAGTGGGAAGGCAGAATCCCAGCACAAGAACCAGTGCCTCTTGTACCGCCCTCTGACGTTATAAATGGAGACTTCATCATTCTTAGCTGCTTGTTGCTGCCTGCAGAAGACATCTCATAACAACATCAAGATTGGCAGTGTAATCTCCCCTCTGCCAAGCCTCTTTTTTTTCTTTTTTTCCATAAATAGGATCAGAATCCTCATGATATAAAAGGCAGCTCATCTTGAGACGGCGATGCCTGGAGTCGTTGTCCAAGTAATGGCAGACACGCCAAGAGATGTCATAGACATGTGGGGCTTCTCCACACAGCCCTGCGTCCCACCACTGTTGTTTCACCCTAGTTTGGTGGGTCAGAAATTCACGGTGCCGGTGCAGAGCATTGCTCCCTTGGCACTTTCCCAAGGGAAGAGTGCACGGAGATGTGGCAGCACCCGCAGGTACCTTGTGCGGCACTGGGAGTGGAGACTAGATACTGTTTTCTTTAGCCACTTTGAGTGGGTTTTAGTCCATTTTTGTCCGTTTAAACGATGCATTGTTAGTGGCCAGTGTAGTGTCAAAGCCCTGGCAGCCACTGCTTGGCTTCAAAGGGCAGGGAGGGCTGAAGCTCAGTAAGAAATATGAATTTATTACTGCAGCTGTGGCAGTTATTTAGGCTTAAAAATGAGTTGCAAACAGCAAGCAGGAGCTATTTTCTTTATAACATTAGCAAGGCATCCTACTAGGCTCCATAATCTCCTGGGCAAGCCTGAGGGATAGACAATTTTTTTCTCCTTTTGTGGCAAACTAAAGTTTATGATGGGTTTTCCCCCCCACCCCACAAGAAGGCAGGGCTGCTCAGCAGAGGTCTGATGGATGGAAATAAAAAATCCTACATACGCTAGCACGTGTAGTCTTGCCAGCTTCCATCTTCCCAAAGGAGAACGAGGGGCATGGGACATGCTATGGAGCTGTGCTGAATTTTGCAGAGGTGCCGCCTGCTCCTCCTGCAAAGTGGGGTTCAGTTGTCCAGCTCTGCCGTTCCATCCCCAGCATCCTGGTGCTCCTATTAAAAAGAAGCAGGACCAGATAGATGCTTTTAGTAAACATTTAAAAAGAAATTTAAATTACCTTTTAGTTTATTTTTCAACTGTGCTGCCCTCTTGTGTTAAATCTTAAAAGAAGTATTTTAAGGTGGTGGTAGGTACCACGCGGTAAAAGCAGTTTTTAAGCAGTTGCAGGATAAATGTCTTTACATTTTCACTGCCAAGGCGTTTTCACCCGTGCCCCAGCAAGAGAACACAGAAGAAGCAGTGCTTAACGTAAAGCTGCTCAGGCTTGTCGGTGTACTTGGCATTTCTAAGTGGCTTTGGGAGGATTTGGTGCTGAAAAATCAGCCTCTGTGAAGTTCTCATACTGCTTTTTCTTTTTTTTTTTTTTCCCCTCCTCTCCTTTAGAAATTGTCCGAGCGATGACACATGTAATAAATCAAGGCATGGCGATGTACTGGGGAACATCACGCTGGAGCGCTATGGAGATCATGGTAAAGTTGATTTTTAGGGAAGCGTTGACACCTGGTAATTCTCCATCCCAGCTGCAGAGTCTGCGAGCGCCAGGCTGGGAGATGAACCACAAGCATGTGTCTGGGCTGGGGAGGTTTGCGGTTTACTCCATCCAGCATCTTTTAACCTAAAATAATTTTAAACCCTGTTGCAGAATAAGCCTGATGTTAATCAGGAGAAGATGAGCTGATCTAATGGTTTGGGTGTCTTGGCTCATCTCATTGGGGTTTGTTTCATTTTGGTTTTATTTGGCTGACCTCAAGACTTTGGGGAAAGTGGCTGGTGGATGATCTCCCACAAGATGCTTTTACTTTAAGTATTTTATCTACTGATTTCTTTCTCCCAGGAAGCCTACTCCGTAGCCAGGCAGTTTAACATGATACCACCCGTGTGTGAACAAGCCGAATACCATCTTTTCCAGAGAGAGAAGGTGGAGGTTCAGCTGCCGGAATTGTATCATAAAATAGGTAAGACTGGGACCATTGTGCCTCTCGGCTATTTCATTTGCAGAAAGAAATACAGAGCAGGCTGACCTGCGGCTCTGGATGGAACAGCGCTCCCCTTCCCCAGATCTGAAGGGGACAGACAATTGTCTACCTAATGAGCTAAAAGGAAAAACAGCTTATTGTGCCCCTGATAGACATAGGTGTTAATTGTCATGGCTGCTTCGTACCCTTTGAGAATCATGGGGGCTGTGCAGGTGCCACCTCTCCCCTACATCAGAAGACACTGATGTCTCCTTGTCTATCTCCTGAGCTGAACAGAGCTGCTAGAGGCAATAGAAACAAGCAGCAATTTTGTTGCTTTTACTTTTTTTTTTTTCCACTGGAAGTCCTGTTTTTGATACAACCCTAATTTCCCCCAGTCCCCTAAAAGCTCCTCCTCTGTTTTCTCTGCAGGGGTCGGAGCCATGACCTGGTCTCCACTAGCCTGTGGGATCATCTCAGGGAAATACGGCAACGGGGTCCCTGAAAGCTCAAGGGCTGCACTAAAGGTATCTTTCCGCTGTTGTCGCATGTTTGAGAAAAGTAGACATGCTGCTTTTGTGAGGGCAGGAAAATAACAAGGGGAAAAGCAAGAAGGCTGGCCTGAGTGCTGCTGTATTGACAGAGCAGCTCAGTTTCTCTGGCAACCATACTCCAAGGTGCAGGAGAATCCAGGTTGTGAAGATGCTTGAGTTCCCCACCGCAGCAAGCTGGTTGTGGGGCAGCACGTGACAAAGCGTTGTGTTATCCAGCCTCCGTCACCTCCTGGGCTGGATGTGGCTTTTCCAGAGCTGTTCATAGTTGCCTTAAACTTTCCATTGTGGAAGATTAAAGCTAATGTAATTCACCTCCAGTGCTACCAGTGGCTGAAGGAGAAGATCATCAGCGAGGAAGGCAGAAAGCAGCAGGTGAAGCTGAAGGACCTGTCGCCCATCGCCGAGCGCCTCGGGTGCACGCTGCCACAGCTGGCTGTCGGTAGGTGATGGGACGGGACGACTGGCACCACACCTTCACCTTGCATTGTGGTCATGAACACGGGACCTAGCTCATGTCCTCCTAGAGCGAAGGGAGATGCTCTGCACACAGGAATTTTGTGGGTTGTTGAGAGACGAGTGCAGGTGAAGTCTTGTACAAACCCCTAGAGCTACAGGGACTCTGTAGTGCTCCCATTGCTTAAGTATCAAGGAGGGTAAATGGTAATGCAGAAAAAGAGGTATTGTCTTTCAAATAGGTCAAAGGATGGCTTTGTTTTGCAGTATCTATACATCTGTTTTATTATTTAAAACACTTAAGTGATTATTTGCTATCAGAGATGAAAAACACCACACATGTCCCTTAGAAAAATGACCCCAGGTTCAAAGAGACAAGAGATGAATCTTTGTGGTTTGTGATGGGGAAAAATCAAACCCCACAATCAAGACAACTGCCAGGCCAGCGACCAGGGTCAGGTGGGATGCTGGAAGCTCTGCTCTGTGGTTTCTGACCTGTGCATCTTCCTGGCAGTGTCAGAGGGGTAAAGCGAAGGGTGAGACACAATGTCATTTTTCAAAACAAGACAGCAGCTCTGATAGACATTAGGATCTGAAGTAATGCCATGTCGTGAAGCTTATGTTCTTGACCATCTTGTGACTTTATTCCCAGCATGGTGCCTGAGAAATGAGGGGGTGAGCTCCGTCCTTCTAGGATCTTCCAACCCAGAGCAGCTGATAGAGAACCTTGGAGCCATACAGGCAAGTGCAGGTGGTGGTGGCACCTCAGCTGATGTGGGAGGTCAACTACTGCCCAGATGTTACCTGGCAGGGGGGTAACACCAGCATACCTTGAGACTAACACCCTGCTTCTCTTCATATAGTTCTAATACTTCGCATTTTGTTTCAGGCATCTTCCAGTTCTAGTTATGCACACGAATTAGGCAAACCGATGGTGCGTCACCAGTGACTTACCACCGTTCGTGGTAGTTACAGCCCTATCCAGCAACAAGAGGGTGGCATCACCAGGTTTAACATATCTGGAAAAAGCGACCCGATTCCAGGCCTCCTCGTGATATATTCTGTGCCGAGTTTTCCGCAAGGCACGCGTCGCTTGCACCCACCTTACTTGTTCTCTGCTGCTTTTCACAATATGAGCTTTCTCTGATGTTCTTGCCACCAGCTCATGTTCCCCAGCAGCTGAGCTGTGCGTGTAAAGTCTAGGAGCGCTTCTGTGCTCCTCTCACTGGGTCAAGCCACTGCAGCAGCTTTTCCTTTTAAGGGAGAAAGGTATTAGGTGAACATTTAAATACCTGTCACACCAAAAATCTGGGGGGAATGTTATTTGATAAAACCCAGATTTAAAACTTGAAAAAACCTTTTAACGGAAGCTTGATTAAACATTGGTTTTCTCCTACCCTTAGGTCCTTCCAAAGATGACATCCCATATTGTAAACGAAATAGATAATATCCTGGGAAATAAGCCCTACAGCAAGAAGGACTACAGATCATAATGCAATGCATGAATTCCCCGGACTGCATGGTTTAAAAAGTGCTCTGTACAGAAGTACAGCCCCGAGTTAATCTCTGGTCATGAGAATCATTCAGCAGCTTGCTGCTCAGTGTCTACTGTCACTGGATCCTTCGAGATGTGTGCTCTTGCTACTAATCTGCAGTGAAATCTAAAAGCACAGTTGATCTCTCTTCTAACCAAGAATGATCTTGTATTTTCTTACCTTCGACTGAATCCATTAATTTTTACTTTACTCTTAGCACCTCATGCTTGTGCTGTGAAAAACACTTGTAAAGCAAAAAATAATTTATAACCTTCAGGTACTTGGTAATTAAAGAAGGATGTACAGATCTATTTTTTCAATGAAGAAAAAGCCAGATACAACTTCAGGTTTTAATAAAACCACATTTGGGAAATCTCAGCTATAGAGTTTCTTCAGGTTAACAGATAGAAGGGGCAAGCTCAAATCTTCTGTTTCCTTTTTTACGCTGAATATATGCTTTAGATTTCATTTGTAGTTGAATAAAGGCTGTAAGGCAGAGAATTCGTTAGAAATTAGATAGTTCAACTCCTGACTCTACGATTGTTTCAGCTGCGGAGTGCTCCTGAGAGGTATTTCTGAGTGCCAGCCAGAAGGGCACAGTTAGAAAACCCAACCACGCATGGCAGGTCCATCAAAACAATGGCTGTTTGCAAAATTCCAACTCCACAGAAACCTTAACCCAAGAAATCCACGATCAAGTATTGGGGTTTGCATCTAGAGAAACCTGCCTCTACGTCTGCCAGCTTGTAGACAGAGCTATTGCAAATTTCAATATTCATGAGCTTCTAGGGATATAGAGACTTATAAATATACATAATACATAGCTGCTGAAATAACGCCAGAAAAAATCAGGTACGTACTTTGGTGGAAGGTCACACTTGCTTTAACTTCTTCTAGAACTGGGCCTAAGTTAAGTGCATAATGTTTCTAAGGCGCATTTTAAACAGGTAGGGGTTTTTGTGAGCATTTAATCCCTTCAACGGAGTTGACAGTAAACCTTTATGTCTTAATTTCCCCGTCTTAAGAACCGTGTCATATTTTACCACGAGTTTGCTTTGTAAAACGATTTCAGTATTTCTCATTCGCCTTGAATCGTGTACTTCGGGGGGTACTTCCGAGGGGGTACAGCTATGTATAGTCTTTGTAGGACCCTTGTACTCCAGTCCCCGTGACTCCAGGATATCTGCAGCGCGTGTGCAGCGGCCACACGGCCCACGTGAATGGATACTAATAGTTGAGTTGTCTTCTCCTGTATTTAATCCTCCGAGCTCTGGTCTGTGTAAATGAACGTGGCTGCTGTATACCCAGAAATGCAGTCTGACCTTGACTTCTGCTTGGACACAATAAAAGCATTTTGTGCATCTAATTTTATACTTGGAGACCTGTTCCTAAGAGCGAGATTGGTTGTGAGGCAGCGGTGGATTACACTGAAGATGGGTATGTATCCTTCCACAGGGAAACGCTGACCTTCAGCTCTACCCACCTCCAGGGACAATGACCTTGAGCTGGAGGAACGGGTCCAGCCAGAGAGCTGGACTGGGCACGCCTCTAGGACAAGGTACTTCTAGAAGGTACATCCTCTTAAGGCAGACATCAGCTGCACACAACATTTGGGCCTGAAATAACCACTGAGTGAGCAGCCTCGTGGTGGTTCACTGAAACCCCGCTGCGGTTCAGGTGCCAGCCTCTCCAAAATGACACCGGGCTCAGGGGAAATCAAAGCACTCCAGACCCCTCCAACCAGTGCTATCCCTTCCTGCTGCAGTATTCGTGGTGAAAATTAACTATTTTTAAAGATCTGCTTCACGGCCAGCACAAAGGCTTTGAGCATTATCCAGTTAACAGCTTTTTTAACTGTATAATTATTTTCCTGGTTGCAGACTAGGTCCTTATGTCTGAAGGCACAATTTAATGTTCTCTCTTCCTCTGCCTATATAAATGGGAATCCAACATTGTATTAAAAATATTAGTTCCGAACATTTTTTTAATTGAAAACAATTTTTTTTTGTCCTTTACTTAGAGTAAAAGCTTGTCAGCTTGCTTAATACCAAGGGCAATGGGAAGCCAAGCAGCAGCCCACCTTCAGCATTACACGGAAGAGACCAGGCGCAGCTTGTAGGGGGTACTGCAAGGCAGGGGGGAAAACCCTCAAAACTAAATAAAAATCCAAATGGTAACAACAAAAAAACCCCAGCACTTCTCTGGGAAGGAGTCTACAGAAAAGATCAGGCCTTTGCAGAAAACAACCCGCCCACTGTGCTTTTGTTTCAGGCTGTCAGCACTGCAAAGTGCTCTCTCTATAGAAAAAATTCCGACGTGCTGTTTATGCTCCAGGCCTCGGCAACCAGCAACACCAAAACACTAAGGTAAGATGAGGAGCTCTTGATAAAAGACAACAAAAAAGGCAAAATCTGTAACTTCTACAATACGAGCCCATGAACAGTAGTAGACTTTAGCATTAAACAGCTGCATCACTGACAGCATGAGAAAAGCAGAAGGATGGGCTGGTAAACCCAGCTAGGGCATTTTTCTTAAGCTCTGCCACCAAAAGGGGCAGGTTCTGGTTTGCTTTTTTTTTTTTTTTTCTATTTTTTTGCATTTACAACTTTTGAGATTAAGATAAAAAGCATTCAAACCACTTCAAAGTATTTTTCTAGGAGACTGTTCAGATTTTGTCTTAAGTTACTTAAACCTGAGGAGTATTTCCACTGAAAGCAGTTACGCTGACGTGTAGGAGACCCTGTTCTGTTGGGAGCGGAGCTGACAAACCTCTACATGTGGCTTACCCATGAAAATACCTTTTTTTTTTTTTAATTAAGAACAGAAATGCAAGGGATTGAATGACAAAAAAGCCTCCTTTTTATTAAAACTTTTCAAGTTACAATGGTAAGTGGTGGATTGTTGCTTTTTCTGATTTTTTGGCTCAGTCACCCAACTGCTCGGGGAATGCTGGTAGAGGTTTTAAGTACAGCTCTTGGTGCCACTGTCCTTACACTGTACTCGCCTACGAGCCTGTAGTACCATCACACCTACATGGTGCTTCAGAAACGTTACCTTTGGTAATCGCTCACACACCATTTCCTTTCATTGCTAAGTAAAAAAATGGATTAATTCATTTATTCAATAATATCATGTAAAGATACCAAAAGTGAATATAAGTCAATCATTTTAGATTCACCCCCCCTCTCCCCAATTGGTCAGACTATTAAAAAAAAATAAATTCCTGTTCCAGCCTTAAACTTTTGTAGGGTAGTTGACCATGCTTACAGAAATAAATTGCTGTGGGGATTTTTTTTTGTCTACTTGGATCCTGTAGACAGCAGAGCGATCAGTCCAGATGAAGCACTTATGGAAAGAATATAGTTTCTGTAGGGAAAAGGTTAAGGACATGTACTCATAAAGGTGCTGCCTCTTCTGTACAGAATGTTTAGTAGAAGTTTTACAAAAACAAGGGATTGGAATAGGTTTTTCTCTGTAGTTTTCAAATTGCAGCATTGTAACCTGGAATCCAGCTTGCACTCAGGGTGTTGGGATGTTGAAATGTACTTATCTTCAAAATTAAGACACCCACAAAGTTTGGCCTGTTCTGGTAAAAGTGTTTATAAATACTATTAAATGCTATGGATCTTTAATTAACATGTGGCCCTGATTGGCAGTACTTTAGTAACAAAAAATGTTACTTGTGAAGTTACTGACACACAACAATCCTGTAAGGTAAGAGCTCCTGCAGCTCACACCGATACAATGTAGGAACATCTGCTGCCTCCTCAGCCACAACTATGGAAATGGCAAAGCCATAAGAAATTCTGGCTATTGGCCAAGTTGAGAGCCTTAAAACACCTCGTGTCAAATGTTAAGCATCTATATTGGGATATTTTTCTTTTCTATTCTCCATTTTTATGTTGAAGTACTTCCAAGCTGAGTTACTACCATGAACAACGCATAGGAGGCTTTGAGCAACCTGGTCTAGTGGGATCAGGGTGGGTTGGAACTAAATGATCTTTGAGGTTCCTTCCACCCCAAACCATTCTGTGATTCTATATCAGCAAAGTAATCTCACAACCCACACGACAAATATAGCTACGAATGACAACAACCAGGAGTAGGGCCTCGGTTGTTTCAAGCGTGGTGATAAAGGATACACAGTGGGGTTGAAGTTCTTCAGCACAAAAAAGGAAGCAATGATGACCAAGACGAGAAAGAGAGTATTGTTGTAGAAGATGGAAAAAGTTGTGGCTTCATAGTCTGCAACTTCATTTTTCTTCCACAGAATTCTAGGAACAAGCAGAGATGTTGTTTCAGGTGTATTCAAATCCTGGCACGCCCAGCACTATGAAGTGCTAGACACCCAAAATGTCTACCCAAAGCACACGCTGCTGCTCTTTTTGTAGCCGGCTGCTAAAGACAGAGCGCAGCAAGCACTACCAGTTGACTCAGTAAAGGCAAAACCCTGCACGTATGATGCGCTTGTACAAAAACAACGGCCAAGCAACACTCCCTAATATCCTACCTGGAGTCTTAAAGATACCAGGCCCTATTATGACAAGAGAGAGAACAGAGATCGTCACCTTTCATCCTTCTCCTTACGAGACATCTTCCTGTTGTCCGCCTCAGACAGCTTGCGAGTAACTTCTTTGGAAACGGCGTCTTCTCTTTTCTGTGCTACCCTGTAAGAAATGCCGTAAAAGGTGACACGTGAAAATAAACCCCCTTGGCATTACAGAAAGTTGTATTTGCAGTGAAGAATAAAACCTTGCCAAGATACTGAACAGAGTTGCCAAGCTGGAGGGGCAACAAATAATCATCAAATTACTAAAAGTAGCAGTCAAATATAGTTTGTGGCCGTACCCACTGAGAATGAAGGTAGTTTTGTTATTCATCGTACTCTTGGCAGACAAAGCTAGTCCACTCCATAATTACAAAAGAAATGACAGAAGCCAATTAGGAGATACTTGTGTGTAAAATAGTTATTTTGGTGAAACACCTCATTTTCATAAGTTGTTGTAAATGCTGGCTTTGTTACATTATTTAATCATAAATTCTACTTCAAATAGCCACCAAACTTACTTGTGTTTGAGAACAAACTTGACGTTCTTATACGCAAAAGCTACTAGATAGGTACTGATGAGGGTCATTACGCTATACAGGACGGCAGACTGAACCAGATCCATATGCCATATCCTCCAGTAAAGCCCTTAAAAGAAAAAAATGAAAAAAAGAAAGCCATTTAAGTGGTTTCTTTCTCCAATAAAAAAGCCCCCACAGGAGTCCTGTGCAGCTCACTAGCTCTGTAATTTGGCACTGGCTCTGCCAGATCAAAGCCAGTTCCTGCTACATCGGTTGGTGGGTCTTCGAACTGCATTAAAAAAACACTTTTAAACTGAAAAATCCGCTTTGCTTGTGGTGGAAAAGGGGCCTTGTGGGACCACGTCAGGCCGGCTGAGGAGCAGCCCAGCCCAGCCCACCAGCTCCACCGCGCCGCTGCTGACACGTCAGTGTTCCACCAGCAGCTCGTCCATCTTTACAACCCGCACAAGCCCCGCAACCCGCCCCCCTGCCCGCTGTTCAAAGCGGGACCGGCCTCCGAGCTGGATCTAAGACAGCACCGAGCCCGGATAACCCCGCTGGGGGACGGCTCAAAACTGGCCACAGGGCCGGGGAAAAGCGAGACGCGACCGGCCGGGGGACCCGCAGCCGGCAGCGGGCCGGGAGCCCGGGGCGGGCTGCGGGGAGCCCCCCGCTCCCCCTCAGCGCCCGCCGCTCCCCCTCAGCGCCCGCCGCCCTCCCTTCCCAGGCCCTGCCGCTCCCCCCGGAGACATCCCCCCCACCCCGCCGCTCACAGATGGGGATGGCGGAGACGATGAAGGCGTTGCCGAAGAAGAGCGCGGAGGACTTGGCGGAGAGGTTGCGGCTGAAGTCCTGCAGCAGCAGGTCCTCCTCGGACTGCTGCCGCCCGCCGGGGCCGCCCTTGGGAGCCATGGCGGGGCGCGGGCGCGGGCACACTCAGCGCGCGCACCGGCCACTTCCGGGTCACGCCGCCAGCGGGGCGGGGGCGGGCCCGGGCCCGTCCGGCAGCACTTCCGGCCTGGGGCGCGAGGCCCCTGCGGCCGTTACCGACCGTTATGGCCGTTCCTGCTCCCGCTCCCCAGCGGGGCCCCTCCGGCCCCTCGCCCGCTCCACGCCGCGGGGCCGCCTCGGGAGGCCCGGCCGCTGCCGCGGCCCGGCGCACGGGAGGGGGCGGGAGCGCGGGGCCCGGCGGCTGAGGCAAGTGAGTACTCGGGGGGCTGCCGGCGGCGGCTGAGGCCGGAGCGGCCTGGCTGGGGGACGGCGCGAAGCACGGCTGGGAAAACCCAGACTCCGGGACAATTGGTGCCGGTGCTGCACGCGTTTACGTGGCTTGGACGCACACAGCACGTTGCCCATCAGCCAGCAACGCGTCCTCATGGCCAAGAAGGCCGGTGGGTCCTGGGGTGCATTCAGAAGAGTGTGGCCAGCAGGTCAAGGGAGGTTCTTCTGCTCCTCTACTCTGCCCCAGTGAGGCCAGCTCTGGAGTATTGTGTCCAGTGCTGGGCTCCCCAGTTCAAGAGAGACAAGGAGCTACTGGAGAGAGTCCAGCAGAGGCTACAAAGATGCTG
>JAVSBS010005814.1:8585-24764 GCA_033124195.1 Coracias cyanogaster | reverse complement strand
TGGTTAGAGAGATGCTAGGAGAAAGGTTGGACTTGATGACCCTGGAGGTCCTTTCCAACCATAATGATTCTGTGATCCTCGCTACCACTGCGCAGGTGCCGTTTGGTGGGTGACTACACGGGAAGTGGTTTATGAGCTCCGGGCCCGTGTTTATCCCTCCGCGGGCACCGTGCTGACAAGAAAGCAGTTCGCTGTCTAATTAACACCGCAGCATTGTTCATTCAGTCTCGATTAAAAGTATGTCAATAACCTTACTATGAAAAGGCATTTTTCAGGAGTAACTTGAATCTAAACGTCACAACAGGATTAACATTGTATGTGGAGTGTTTTTTTTAAATCCCACTAATTTTACATAAACCAACGTAATAAAGCTTTTAAGTTTCAAACCCTGAGCCACCACTGACGTCAGAGCGGGCCCGCCATTGAAAAATGCACCTGTACCTTTAAGAAAAATTTTGCAAGTCATTAGTCAGTAGCGTCACTAATGCCTTTGAATCATGTGAAGAAGAGAAGCGCTAATCATCCAGCTATTCCACCAGCAGTTTATAGAGTATTAACAATTTATTCAAGCCTTTTTGAGCAATTTTTTAGCGTGCAAAGTGTAGAGCGTGTTTGTGTTGGCTGGATCAATGTGATAGATGAAAATAATTGCTTAAAGCAAATGAGGTATTTATAATACATTAGGTCAGATTTCTCTTTTTTAAATGTGCCAAAACACAGATTCATGAAGCTACTGTAATTCCTGGCCTCATTTTTCCCTTTCCTAAATTAGTTTAAATTGGAAGTGGCTCCAGAGGAAATAATGCAGCTATCCAGTGTGAAACAGGGATGAGTGTGCAGAGCATCCGTCGCAGCAATGGTTTGCTACGATTCCTATCAGAATTTTATTGAAAAAAACCCAAATAGGTATTTTGGCCTGAATTTCTCTCACAGAAAACAACATCAATAAGCTTTTTTTTGAGTGAATGGCTCTGATGACACCTGACCAACAGCAATTTCAACAACCTTCACTGACTGGCCATTGCAGGGGCTACTGGTAGCCTAGTACCATCTTGTGGACATACGTGTCTCCAAGGAACCGCAGAGGCAAGGAGGAGGTGCTACTGGGGATGTAAATTGAGCAGGGGAAACCATTTGGTATGTTAGAGAAATTAAATCTAGTTTTAGCCATTATGTTCAAGTAGTTAATTAAGACTGTTAATTTACCTCCCAAGGTGTGTCTCTTCCAGGAGCTCACCTCTTGTGTCAGAAACTGGAACAGGAACTGATGCTTCTTTTATCCAGACTGTATGGAAATCTGTAAAGCAACGGCACAGACATATTTGGCCCAACAGTAAGTCTCCAATAGCTGATAGGCAACATTTAGTAACCATCACAAACAAAATACATCCCAACGTACTGCACTTGCTAGCTGGCAATGGAGTCTGCTTGTAGATTTGACACACATAACCCAGTCTGTCTCCTCACCTCCAGCCTGCTTATGGTAGGTGAGACCAAGGGTCTCTTCCTCTTTCTGACCCACACTGCAGCTGATAGTAGATGTCTGAGAGCAAGCGTAAGCCCAGAGCCAGCACACGGCACTGCTTGCCCAAATACTTTCCTCTCTTCCAGCTGTTAGGGGCTTGAGGACTTCCTGAGACAGTGGTACTGTTTTTCTATTCAAATAGTCCTAAGTTTTCATGAATATCAGTTTCTTTTCAAATGTAATGTAAGTAAAAGCTTTAGCAGGGGTCACATCCTGAAGCAAGGAGCTCCCCGGCTCTATCTACATGGTGTGGAGCAGCACCACTGCTCGGTCCTTACTGGCTCCAGGTGTAGAGCACACAGTGTGTGCTCCTGCTGTGCACAGGAGGATTTCAGCTTAAAAGTAATGTCAGTAAACATGGGAACACAGTGCCATCCTAATGATTTTTAGAAGACCAGCACAGAGTTGAGCTCTCTAAGTTCCTTATTTTTGGTTGATCTGAGGCATAAGGGTGACCCAGCATTGTTCAGCGCTTCTCCAGCTAGTACAGGGCTCCTGCTGGAGCAGACACACTGTTTCTGCTGGCTGTTGTGTTTAGTTTTCATTAGGAATTAGGCTCAGGCTGCTGTGTCAACTCTTTTTTCTCTCCGAGTGACTGGTATGTTCTACCTCTATCTACTAACTAAACAGCCAAAGTCATCCTAAAAGTTCAGGTGGACCAGCCAGGAATGGGGCAGCCTCAGCTCCAGAGCACAGAGAAGAGAGCAGGAGGCTCTCGGACCACATCCAAGTGCTGTAAAGGAAGGGACAGTTCAATAACCTGCTGTATTTATAATTTGCTTCTACGTCTGATCACACACCACTGCACATCGTCAACACAAAGTAACACAGATCAGCCGGCCACTAACAGAGCAAGGAGTGAAGTGCTGTGTCTGTAGAGCTCCATCCAGACAGAGCTTCCCATCAGCTAGCTCTGTGTCCTTCATCATCCGTACCATTTCTTTCACCCATTTCACAAAATGATTTGTATAGCTGGATTATTTTTCCTAACACAGAACCCAGATCTTTTTTTCCATGTTTATGTTTTTCAACAGTTGGTCACTTAGATCCGTGCCTCTCATGACAGCTACAGCGTATTCATCAGAGAAGTCTCTTCAGTGTCATGACAACTGATGCCCTGCACACTGGACTTTCTGCAGGCTTGTATGTGTATACCAGGTTCTTTTGTTGTTTACTACAGAAGTGTGCATATACACACCCTCTCAATCTCACAGAGTATTTGAATCAGAAAACTTCAGAAGCATGTAAAAACTAATGCACCAAACCTATTTTATTGAAGGTTCATCTGGTGTTCGCAGCTTTTTTCCGTGCATATATACGTTGGCTTGTTTTGCACAATGCTACGACAGAGGTTCACACCAAAAGTCCACCTTGAACAACATGCTACAAGTACTTCCACCTGGTGTACAGAGCATTTGAGCATTCACTACATCGCAGCTGAAGAGCCCAGACAAGCTGTACGAGATGAGGTGACTGACACCATCCACAGTGACTTAGAGACGGGCACAGATTTCATCTCGTTTAACACCGAGAACCTGGGCATGATGGTGCCAAGTTAGCGCAATGTCAGACTTATCCTGCCTTATTTACTACCACTGACAATCAGGAATACCAAGAAGCCATGGACTTCCCCTGCCCTGTGGCCACTGTTAGAGAGACAGCCCCAGCCAAAGAGAGCTCTCTCAGGTACAGAAGAATGGCGGGTCCTTCCTTTTTTTTGTCACAAAAATATTTGCTAAATGGTAAAAAAAAGTTTCAAAATTTTTTTTTTCAGTATCTTCAATAATTACATTTTTTCTTATCTTAATTTTATTCTCTTTTAACTTCAACTTTTTTCCAGAGGACTCTCATCCTCTAAGTCAGCTGCTTGCTGTTTAGCTTTTCATATTTCTTATTTAAATCCATGCTCTATACTACTTGGATACATCTTCCCCTTTCACATTCTAGGGACCTTTCACAGCCACTGGGATTTCCCTTGGCTTGTTTCATGCCTAAAAGGTCAATTCAACCCCCTTAGCATATTCAAAGTCTTCTAATGATACCCTTATTTTCTGTTAGCTCATGGCCTAACAAAGAAAGGAGGACATCACACAACCAGATTTAAACCAAACTACAAACCCCGTCGGTTTATCACCCAAGAACTGTCTCTCCTACAAGTGAGAATCTCTCACTTCCATAGCCATAACCCTTCTTTGTCCTAAAACTGTAACTCAGTTCTCTTTTATTCAAGCAGAAGTAGCAGTATGATATAACACTGTCACACTGCTGCCCAAACAAAATCCCAGCGGTACTTATTGTCCAGGCGCGAGACTGCAACATTTAGTGACCAAAGCTTCCACTGAAATGTAAAAGATGCTGCATCACACGCTCACTCACTGCATACCCACAGGCTTAGGCAACAGTCTGTGTCTCACACTCATGGATTCTTGTCTTCAGAGCAATTCTGACTTACAGCCCCTCTCTTAAACTTTCATATATATAAATGCGTAACTGCAAACCCAAGTTAGTCCACTTTGACCACCACCTCCTGGTTTTCCATAGCAAATCAGCTGAAATATTACCCAGCGCCATTCAGCAGTACTCTGGCCATGCAGAAGTAGCTGGGAAGAGCAGCTCCCAGGGAACCTGGCTTCCTGGTGAGCGCTGCGTTACTCACATTTTCCAGTATGGCTTCAAATCCATCTTCTTCTGCTTCATGGTCTCGCTCCTGCCTCTCTATAGCAGCTCTTTGAAGGGAGTAGAGGGAAGATAAGAGATGCTTAGCAGTCCGTTGGTGAAGTTTTTATTCGGCTAGAGAGTAGTTAACAGAGAAGGCTTCTGCCCTTCTTTCCCATCCCAAGGCTGAGCACCCTGCCATAGCGGTATCCCTGGACAATAGATCTTTGAGTGGAACCAAACCTACAGTCACAATAGGGACCTTTCCCATTAATTTTAATGAGCATAAGAGTGAAGGGACCAAGAAGAAAAAAAAGTGAGGATTAGGTGTCTGGCAAGATCTTTGGCATGCTAGAGAAGCACTGCTATAGACTGATCTACTCTTTGCTGTCGTACAGTGACTAATCACCGTGAAAGCTAACAGAAATGCAGACTTGAGGCCATAGTTAGTAACAAGTACAGTGGGATTTTTTCAAGATGTTTCACTTCAAACTATTTATCCTATTACAACTAACAAAGGAATCATGAATTGGAGCAAAACTGAAGTTGACAGTGTCTCGTGTAACTCTACGATGACCATATACCAATGCTGTAAAGCAGCAGATTAGTACCACAGGCTGCTGTTTGCTCTGTGGCTCCCAAAGGGCTTAGACACAAACAGTGAAACCTCGTAGCAGCACCAAGCCTGGACTGATTTTTTTTTTTCCTTTTTAAAAATTCTGTAAGCTAGATGCTTGCTCTGTTTTTCTCCCACACCTTATTTATTTAGACCCTGATGCTGCAAAGAAGTGGTGGATTGTGCGCGATGGCAGAAGTGGAGACAAGGTCTGGTTCTGTGAGGTGCAAAATTCCCTCAGCTCCTAGCAGCCCTCTGGAAAGCGCTAAGCATCTTGAAGGCTCACAGACAAATTATTTTAGCATTAATTACAACATCAATGAGAAAATAATACCCAAATGGGAATTCAGGACGATGTCTGCATGGAACGGTTCTCATTATTTTTGTATGGATTTCGTATGACAGCAGAACGCTTTAAAACCCATCTTGCTTTCAAGCTGGTGCCGAATCCGTGCCTTCCTGCTAAGCAGTGGGCAGAGCCTCGGTCGCGTAACTTGTAAATTCTTATAGCTGCATGACAAGGCTGTCTTTCTTCATGAAGGAATATAAACTCAACATTTGTTTTCTTTTTCAAAATGAGAGCTCGTTAAAGGCAAATTTTTCAAGGTCGGATTCTGAAAGTTTTTTCTTGCTTTCCCTTTTGACTTACTAGCTTGTCTTTAATATTTTTTCCCCAAAGCTATCCCATTAGATATTGCCGTGTCAGCACTTTCAATTCCTAAATAATAAGAAGATGGATGGAGTCTTGTGCATAACCAAAACATCTGAGCTTGGTCAGAGTGGAATTGTTTTTCAAAGTGGATAAAAGTCAAACCTAGTTTTTAAATTCCCCCAAAATGAGAATGGGGGGAGGGGAAGAAAAGGGAAATACTGGGAGATCTTTTTCTCAGGAGAGAAAAAGAATCCAATTATCATCTTGCAAATGTAGGCCTGATGTTCAGATATCTCTTCACTTTGCACACTGTTTTGCTTAGTCAAGGATAAAATTCTGGATGTCTCTATACACAGCTTCATTAACATGAGAGTCACACAAATGCAGCCTTGTTTACATTTCTCCATACGTTTGAGAAGAGTTATCAATGTAACTGAGTTGTGAAAAACTTGTTTCTTGGAAGTTGAGAAATCTTTTCTCACAAATGTTAGGACAGAGCTGATGCCATGTGTAGAATTCGTGCTGATATGAGTGATAGACATATGCATGTGCAGTCCCAGAGCTACAGTTCTTTCAAACAGTTTCAGAAAACATGTCCTTTCAGATTTCCTGCCTGTTATGCCATGTTGTAACAACAGCAGTTGATGGATCAATCCCTGTGGCATTTTGTCATATCACATAAAGCATCAAGTAATAGATGCATTTCAGAATAACGTGTCCTAGAGACATAGTTTCTAGAGCACAAACCAGCTCTCCTGCTGCCCTCACTAGTACACCCTTCAGAATACTCCCCAAGCCCCAACTGCTTGCTTCACAAGCAAAAATGTCTCTCAGGTCCACAGATATGAAGTTCTAACTAAGGTGGGTCAAGACTGAACAAATACAAGCAGATAGATACTTGTAGTCTAAACCAGCCTAAAACAACTCCTACTAATTCAGCTGGACCTTGATTTGCTGCACCTCTTCTGCTTCAGCCTGAGGTTCTATGGCTCTGATAAAGTACATGCATAAAGTATTTATGCATTTGGATGTCTGCACCAATCTTGTCAGACTCAAAACAGTTTGAACTTCACAAGCACTTCCCACAGCACTCAGTTAAAGCACATTAAATTTTACTCATGACACTTCTCCTATTGTCTCAGAAAGACCCTGTCTCTCTTTCATTCACTTTTTAGAAGGCTTAAACATGTCCAAGCTAATCTCAGAGTTACTATTTTTAAAAATAACTTTTCTACTTCAGTATAACCTATGCCACTTGGTAGGATTGCCAGGTATTTGTTGTCCACTAGTCATCCAAGGCTGGTCTTGGTACTTGGGAAGGAGGCCCACGCTCCCGAGTAGGACAGAAGGGCAGCACCAGGTCAACATAAAGCAGTGGAGGAGAGCACTGAAGGGCTGCAGCCAACATCACAGCGCTGCACAGCTCTTCCCTTTCCCCTGGAAAATGATACATCCCGTGGCCAGATCAGGTAAAAGCAGCTCATGTTCTTCAGCTGGCTTAGAGGACTAGGACCCAAACCACGGGCACACTCACCTGCTAGAGGGCACAGGCCTGAAGGACTAACAAAAATCACGACAAGTCCTTGTAGTTCCCCTAAAACTCGATTTAGGAAGTGGATAATTTTTCTTACCATTACAAAGCAGACATTGGAGAAATTCAGATATTCCCACCCAAACACTCGGGGCCTGTTTTGATTTAATACAAGCCAGCTCTGTGGGTTGCAAAACCACAGCACAGTGTTTGTATCTCCTAATTCAGTGTAGAGTAACACCTGCTTTCAGTCCGAAAGTGAAACCTCAATTCAGCAAATCAGCCAGCCATCACAAAGGCACGGGGGGAAGCAAAGGCCACCTCCCTTTGTACAGGTTCACAATCTTATCTTTGCCTTGCCAAAACAAAATCAATGGAACAAAACACCAAGGTTTGGGCCTTTGTTAATCATTTGACAACCAAAGTCTATAAATTCATTTGCCCGTTTCGTTCCTTTATTTATCCTGCTGCTCTGAAAGTCCTGAAAGGACAATGAAAACTGGCCTGACTCTGGCTGTCTCAGTCAAATAAAGCTGGCATGGACATGGAGTTACACTCAGCCACCCACCCACACAATTTTAGCTTCCCAGCCATCAAAGCACAATCAAAACTGCATTTTCCTGACTGTCAGTTTCTCTATGCATTTTTTAGAGCGCAGATGTAATAGGTTTTACAGGGAGTCCCTTTGATTCGTGCCAGCCCTGCACATTCTCATTCTGCCCCTAATCTCTCCTTTGTGGCACGCGGACTCGGAGCGGTGGGCATGGATCCCAGCGGACACTGATTACCATCCAAATTCCCTTTTGGAAATGATCCCATCTGGCAACTGCAGAACCCAAAGCTTCGACCCTCGGCCATTGTTCTCCAAAATGAGCAGATTCAACTTTATTAGAGATTAAACATTTGCTGTATTTTATGTTTAAAGCTTATTTCAAGTGCTGTGTCAAAACACAGAAGCTTTCTTTGCTGACTCTCCTGTAGGGTTTTTTATCTTAAGGACGAATAAAAATTAAGCAGTCCAAGGCATTTATTTTTTTCAGAATACATACAAAGAATTCCTCCCGAAGCTTAAATTTTGCATGTCAAGTTTCATCTGGGAGCAGATTCGTTTTTACAGCTCAGTTATCAGCTGTGCAAACAGGCTATTATTCATGTTCATCTAGGGTCTAACAGCATTATTGGCCTCTCAAAAATTTGCCAGGCCAGGCAAATTTATGCAAGACCCGTTTTAGAGAGGGAGAAAAAGTGAGACAGGGCTGAACAGGCCCACGAAAGGCAACCAACAGCCTTGTACGTCTCACCCACAGAGCTGAGGGCAATGTAGTTATCTCCTGTGGCACACTCCTAACAGCAAGGCTCATATCAAATCCACGTGCATCTCTGCATTGTGACCTCTCTCTCCTCATCTGTGGTCACATATGCAGGATGCAGATGGTCAGCCTGCTCCGTGATCCACCATGGAGAAGACATAGTTGGGATATAGGCCATGGCCCTGCCTTGCAGCTAGCGAATGTACCAGGTAGTAGAGCCCTCCATGCACAGAAACCCTATCAAAAGCCCCATTCCCCATCAACTCAGTCCTTCTTCTTACCATTCAACCCATCTAGCATGTGTGATGCATGAATGATGCTAGGCCTCAATTCACACCTCAACTCCCCTCCAAAATAGCCAAAGCACACACATCCCAACCTTGAGAAAAAGCGTCCTGTCATATTTCTTGCAGTGGTGTTCACAGTATAAATGTTTTATGGATAAACATCACTCTTCTTAAGCAAGAATGATCTGTAAAGCTAGACTGTGCAAATATAAAACCCTTAAATATGACTATGCCTTATATGCTTCTGTCAGGATCTATTGATCATAGCACATATCAGACAGCTGAAAATGGAATTTGCACCAATGGCAGCAATAATCTTTTCTTGTACAATGTATTCTTACAAGTTTAGTAACCCGAGGTTACTTACCTTTCTGAAACACATAAAACATTCTAGTGATATAAAATCAAATTCTTCCCATAACAGACAGAAATCTGGAAGTTGAGTTCCCTCTGGTTTCACCTGCAGTGTGGGGTGGGATTTTCATGGATTTTATGACATCATTTTTTCACAATATCGAAATGATTTCCGAATCAATTTTAAGAATCTGAAAGCATTGTATAACGTGTCTGCAAATCAAAAGTAATCTTTCGACTTTTCTACAGCAACACTAGTGAGTATTTAATGACAGTCTTTTTAAGACAGACGTCCTGTTACCTTTACAATTACTGTTTGAATTGGTTAGTCCTGCTTTAAAAGTTTGTCTCTCTAGGTAGCTTGAACAACTGCTTTGTCAGTCTATTAAAAATGCAGAAACGCAGTATCATCCCTTATAAAAAATTAAACCAGCGTGGTTGGCACCCTTACAAAATCTTTTAATTGTCATTGTTCTTATGTTAAGTTAAAGCCGCCCTGTTTGCTTTAGACATCTCTAAGAATTCATCCATCTTCAAAGGAAACTCAAAGGGCAAGACAGTGTTCCCGGGATTCAATGCAAGAGTAAATAATGAACATAGTACAACATGGCGGTTTGGGGTTTTTAACCAGGTGCTCAAGAATTTGGATGTAAAAGAGATACTTGTACTAAAGAGAATTTATCTTGCAATAAACCAGTGTCTGAGTCCTGCATAGCAGAATGGGAATTTGTCGGTGGACAAAAACCAATAGCACTCCTAAAAAAGGCTGAAAAGCGAAACTGAAGTTGAATGGTAGACTTTCTTTAATTATGGCTGTGGGCAGAGGGACTTATTACTTAATGACCTTGAGGCTGTTCATGACTTCCCCTAAATGGCTGTTTGTGACAAATCCCAAATTCTCTATCTTCTACCATATGGGAGGTCAGACTGACCACCATCTTCTGACACCTTCCTGTGTCATCAGCCCTAATATTTATCTCAGCAGCAGCAAACTTGATGTAAATCCATCCTCACAACAACCTTGGGAGCAACCTGAACACCTCACATGATTCACTTCCATCTAGCACCGATCTCTATGTACTGCATTGCAGACTCCACATAGTTTCCTTGGAATCCTACCGGTGTTAACCAGCATTTGTGTACAAAAACTACTCATGAAACCCGGCAATGTATCCTCTCCACCTGGAGGCCAACCAAACTGCCCCTCTATCATTGAAGGTGGATATATTTTTATTTCTGTGAGTAACAGCAGCATGGAACATAAATATAATCAAGACTGGTGACTCCATCAAGGAAAAGAGTAGTCTCGCATCTCCAGTCACTACTGTTATGAGGTGCATGAACCATGTTCCTCAATAGCAATGGTACAACGGGAAACACTGAAGTCACCAAAGGATGTTTTAGTCCCTGCCCAGTTCTTTCCATGATTGAATTCTGTTTTCACTTGCAGTATGAATAAAATTAATCATGTGAGATACCTGCATCAGGCTGAGTCTTGCTTTCTTAGTTTCAGACAAAATAGTTCACATACTTCAGAGAACTAAAGCAGGGAGAATATATTGTTCCCCCACATGAAAGAGCAGAATAACGCTGGTACCATTTAACTGAAAAGGCTTCAGAGCCTTCAGATCTTGAAATAGGGACTTCAAATGAGTTAAAAACCATGTAACTTATTTATTGCACACAAAAACTATGCTATGCTTACATTATAAAGGCTGCTAATCAAGCACATAAAATGGTGTGGTTGCCTGTGAAACAGTAATGAATGTGCTTCATGCACAGGCAGCACGATAGTGCTCTAAATGACACTGTCACATATGGGCTTTTCCATAAGACCCTTACCTCATTCAGTGCACAGAATGAACAATGTTCAACTCATGTGTAGCTTTCAACAGTTTATTTTCCCTTCATTATTCACTCTCACCAGGCATTATTTATTGCAGGCTATTCAGATTCTGCTTTGAAAACAGAATTAGTCATTTCTTCATAGGCTCTTTCTGTGGTGCTTATCAGAATAGGATGACTGCTTTGGATATCAATGCATTCAGTTTTATAAACTTTCTGGGATATTATGGTTGTAGTTTTTGCCATTTTTACAGAACATGAACTGTGTAAGGAGCACCAGCTAAACCTGGGTACCTAACACAAGCAATTCAAAATCTGTGTTTTCAGACTATTGTACAGTACTTCATCTATTCAAGATTAAAATCCCAGTGGCTTCAGCTGGAACTGTGATTGCTCAACGATAACCCACTTTTCGACCCTGGGATCTTAGCTGCGTACCACAAACAAAAAAGACAAACTCAGAAGCAGAAAACAGCCTTGAAAAGTTTCATTTGATGTAAGTAGGATGATCAGAATCAAGAACTTATCTGGCACATGTAGAGATAAAATCCATTTCTCTGCCACAAAAGAAAGCCATCACAAAACCATCGTTTTTCCTTCTGCAGATCCCTGCATCACTGGCTGTGTGCTCTTTACTTTCTGAAACAGGAAAGGCTTTGGTGCCTATTCACTACAGACTATTAATTTATCTCCAGAGCACACTTCTTTATGCTAGTTTAAAATGAAGAAAATGTCCCAAGCAAAAAAATATAGTGTAGAATCCCATAATTACAGATTAACAAAATCCAAGCATGTAAAATAGCTGAATTAAGGCTACAGAGGAAACAGGAAAGCTCAATTTGGGTGAACTTAACCATGTCGTTTTAACACTCCTTTGTCACAGGTTTTTGAAACATACGTATGTCAAGTCTGTGCTCTTTTTTTAGCACAAACCATAGACCCGGATGTTGTGTTCTCAGACTGTCAGTCAGACAGGTTGCTTTTGCAGTTATTGGGCTGTAAGGAGAAGAGGGAGGATGAGTGCCCAGCCTGACTTAAAGTATCCCATGATTGCAATTAAACCCTGCTCAGCTAGAGCAGACCATGCTCACTGCGCACAGTCATAGGAGGTTTCAACAGTGATGTTCTGGCAAGCCTTTCTGGACCCAATCCATATGGATGTTGAGCTGTCAGCTTGCAGATGCCTATCCATAGGAAAATTCAAACATGTAAAAGTAACAAATGATGACAGAAATATGCTGATCCCTCTGTGGCTCTACAGCTTACAGCTACCCCTGGATCCTACCATCCTCTCTATTCCTGGGCTGAAAGCAGGAATAGTGTATTTGAGTAGCACGAGGGTTTGACAGACTAAAATATTTTTTATGATGAGCTCTAGGACTGATTGTTTTGCATGTTGGTAAATCAAGTCAGTCTTCAGCGTAAGTGAGTTTTCTCATCATACAGCCCATCTTAATATCCAGCCATAGCAAAGTCTGGACTGCATAAATGGCAGATGTGTCTTGGGTATGTTGGTCATTTTAATGAGGAGATGAGACTGGGGCAGCAAACACCAAGATAAATCCTCATTGTGGGAGACTGAGGAGCTGAATAACTGTTATAGAAAAGGTCCGGCTGGGAGCATAGAGAACTTGGATCTGCTCTTGTAAGCATTTGCAATTGTCTAACTCTGTGAGGCAGAAACGTGTATCTTGAGAAGTGCCCTAGGTGTCTGGAGAGGAAAGATTCCAACTAAGCTTGTATTATACACCCACCACCATCTTCTCAAACACGTTCATTGTAAAGCAGCGCATGGGCAACCAACAGAACAGCTCAGAAATGCCAGATAATTTCCTCTTTGCACATATATTGGAGGGCTCCTGTTGGGAAACAACAGCAGCTTTGAGCTTGCTCCAAAAAGCACTTGTTGGGAGATAGCAAATTTCAAAACAGAAGAGGCGGGTGAAGAAACCCAAACTGATCAATACCACTTCCCAATATGGCAAATGAGTCATTTAAAGTAATCATACCAGCAAAGCTTAGACTTCAAAGCCTGGAGGATTCTCATCACTTCACTGGTTACCCTTTCGGAAATACCTTTCATATTACATGAGAAAGAAAATGAATTCTGGATGCATCCTTCTGCACAGCACAGATACAGGCTGTTGTGCATATGAGGACAAGATAAAGGGATATGGAGCACCAGGAAATCGCACTTATATAAATGGAAACATTACTGTGCAGGGATGCGATATTCCGGGCTGGTAGCTGGCGTGAAGCACAAAAAGGGAACACACAGCAGGGCACCTTATTAGGCAGGTTGGTGTTGTTGCTCAATATCAGAGGAGTGGGTGTTCAGAGAAGAATGTGAGAGCCAGAAAGCCTGCTCGTGGTGCTCTGCCTGGAGAGAGAGGGCAAACAGACCAGCAGACGAGCGGCACAGAGCCCGTCAAGGCCAAGAGGAACTCTAGCACATCTTTCAGACAAGAGGCTTTGAGGTACTGTGGCACAAAAAACAACCTCCAGGTCTGGGCATCCTTAAACTGCTACTCAGGCTTCTCCTAGTCTGTGATTTTGTCCTGAGCTCACTACAGACTTGTCATGATTTCCGTGGAGGCAGTGCACAATGAGACTCCTTCTTCCAAACTCTGTGCAGACTAACATACCTGTCGAGTAGTATTACAGTTTATGCTTCCCTGGGACAGTATTTGGTGGTACAGATGTTGACCTGCTTGTTCAAATAAGAACTGATTTAGATCAAATGATTTTTTTTTCACACAAGGATTAGTTTCTCTGAGTACAGAATTAGTTAAAAATCAATTACATGCTGTGAAAGACAAAGGCACTTAATGATGCTTACTTAGTCTCCAAACTGAATGGATTCAGCCATCTATATATTTCCTCTCTTTTCACAAAAAAAGAGCAAAAGCTTTCTTATTAGTGGGTCTGAAAAATCACCATTTCTTCTATAATGTTGGTGTTTTCTTGCTGACAAATACTGATTTTTTTCCAGGCTTCCTCCACTCTCCATGGGGATTTTCTTTTGCTACTCTTTTTACTGTTTTGACCTTGCATTAACACAACTGGAGAATCCATGTGTTACAGTCATGGAACAAGGAGCAGTTAAAAATTGAATTGCTGGCTTAAAATAATTTACATCACTTGAAACAAGAAGTTACCCTCAGCAGGCAGCTGATGTGAGGATATCACTTCTGCACTGGGCAAGAGTCCACACAGCCCAGTATCCTCCTTCCAGCAGCAGCCGCTTGAGGAAGGAGGATAGCCGGTGTGATCCTCTTCTGACATCTGCTTCAGAGAAACAGTACTTCAGGGAAATCCTGTTCTACAGTTTTCCCAAGATCATTCTCATTACAACCACGAGTGGATTTACTTATAAGTAGAACTGTTAATTTACATAGTGTTAGATAATAACAAGTCCTCTTATAGTGAGATTGGGTGTTCCCGCTGATACTAGAAAAGCACCCAAACTGTAGAAACTCTCTCTCCCTAGTTGGTACTAACTTTTTTTTTTTTAAAAAACTCTGGACCACTGTGCAAGAGGTTGAGAAGAATATCCATCATCACTGTCCACACTATCTTTGTTTGATAAGGAAGGAATGTACAGTTTCCAGGACTATGCAGTACCATTTATGAGCAGAACACATGCTTACAGAGAGATTTATCAAATCAAAGAAGATTTACTGTTTTGTTGTCGGAGAAGTCCCCAGAAGTCACAGTGAAGGATGAGGTTGGGTGAATGCAGGAGGCTTACAGCAAGAACTGAAACTGAGGGTGTTGCTAGGGACTACACAACCCATTTGATACACTGTGCAGAAAGCATTGTGGCTGCTACGCAAATCTAGAGCTCAAGTGCAGGAAAATAAGGACACCACTAAAGTAGGATAGATTATTTAGGCAGCAGGAGAAAAGAAGAATGTAGCATCCTGGATGTTACTTTAAAACCATTTCCTTTCAGGCTGTATTGTTGACATCCCAGAAATTCAGTGTAAACCCATGCTGCGGGAACATACCTGACTTCGAAATAACCTGCTGTTACAGGCCTGCTACGAAACAGCAGAACACAATTTATTGGACTTATTTCACTTCGAGACAACAAACAATGCGTGCATTGCACACGTGAAGATTTAGCTCAGTTTGACTGATTCACCAGCTAGGAGGTACTCTTGCTGATGACAGTGTCACCTCTCTGCCACTTGGCGTTTCCCAAGACAATAGCAGAGCAAACACCTTTCTCTACTTCCAGATGTTCCAGTGACACAAAGTTAATGCATAGGACCAAATCCACATGCCAGCACCACTCTTGGAACGGGGCAGCACAGGATCTGCAGGGAAGAGGCGAGGGATCATTTTGCTTCAGCTACTGCAGACACCAGGCAGGGGCTGGGCACCCTCTCTAGCTGGCGTTCGGCAGGCAAGCCTTGCTGCAGCTCTGAAAAAGATGCTCCTACTCTGCTACGCTACAGTACCAATCCAATGGCTTCAGGTTAAAAAACAGTGGTAATTTGTTTATTTCTTTGAAGCACAGTGGAGCACTGACTTGTACCCAGAAGTCCAAATGACAAATTAACCCCTTTAAAACAATTATTTCTGAAACTGAAAGTACAGTTGTTCAGAAACACAGATGTTGCCTATCAGCACATCTCTGATAAAGTTGCAGCAAGCTGGTTCAGATTAGCCCTTCTCTCCCTGCTTTATCATCCTTTCTATCCAATAACAGTCTAGATCTCATTTATATGGGGTGGGCATGTCTAGAGACTTTACTGCATTAAATTAGAAACTGTATTTCCATTTTATCTGTGACATTCAGATGCACCTCTATTGATATTTTTTCCTTGGTTAATTAAGCACTGACTTAAGTATTAGCTCATATCCTGGCCTTTCTCTCAGAGGTGACAGTAAGCTCTACATTCTCTCCATGAGCTAATATACATGAGCTGTGATAATGAGTGTATACATTCTCTTTGCTACATCTTTTGGAGAATCTATCTTATGTCCTGTATTCCCGTTACTATATTTAATATTTTCTTTTTTTCCACATTACATAATCTGCACCTTTTTTTTTTGGCTTTTTCTCTGAGGAATCACAGACTAGTTGAGGTGGGAAGGAACCTCTGGAGATCATCTACTCCAACACCTTGCTGAGAGCAGAGTCAGCTAGAGGAGGTTGCTTTGGGCTGTTTCCAGTCAGGTTCTGAGTATCTCAAAGGACGGAGACACCATAGCCTCTCTGGGTAACCTGTTTCAGGGTTCAATCAACTCATAATAAAAAAGGTTCTGACATTCATATGGAGTTTCCTGCATTTCAGTTTGTGGTCATTGTCTCTTTCCCTGTCATTGGGGACCAGTGAGAAGAGGCTGCTTCTGTCCTCCTTACACACCAAGCTACATCAAACAACCCTTCCCC